>VOMN01009926.1:0-30111 GCA_014899125.1 Orchestia grillus
TAGACTCAGATTAAAATATAAACTAATAATTCAATTCTGGAGCCAAATATTCTGTTGGAGGTTCAATTATCACGTTGAATTTCTTTCCCTAATTTCCTAGTTGTTTTTAAAATCTAAGGCGCAGGAGTTGTTAACATCTCCGTGTTATCCGAGATTGTAACACGGCTCTCTTTAGCGTGTGGTATGAATTTTGGAAGACATATTTAAGCGTTGGGAATCAATATATATACATAACTAATTGACAGGAGTTTCAAATCATCGCTTCAGTTATTCCATGTACCGTAGTACCATATTAATCATGCATGGCGCAAGAAACCTAAACTGCTCATACAGTTTTGTGAGAATTATGAGTGTAGTAGCGTACAATATTTGCAAATGTTTGTGACATTTGAATGTCAAGTAAATTTCTCGCACGACAACATTTGGTTTACTTAATGTTATTTTCTCTTTCTCGCATGAAGACCAATACTTTATGCAAAACCCAGGTTATGAAACGCTTTACTTTGTCTCACACTCCTGCTACGCCTTTCTCAGCTACCTAGTCTGCCTCTATCTTTCGACTTCGAGAAGTCTCAGTGAGTGGACTCCATGGTCTCAGTTGAGACTTGAGAACTGATTCAGTCTCTCAGACGGACTGACGGATCAGGTCGAATGGTCGGAGTCAGAGGCCTGAGTTGGACTGTAGGAGACTCGGAGTCGGACACTCGGACTCGGCCGTCAGTTTATGCCTAGCTTCCGTGTGGTGTGTACCAGCGTCCGTGTGCTCGTCAGTATCGACTGCCTGGCCCGTGCACCTTTAAATTGGGCGCCTCACTAATTCATTCAAAGCAGACGCCTAGTTTTATTCAGAAGTTGTTTTAAAATCCAATTTTAATGGAGAAGCCACAGAAAAATCCTGTTGTAGGAAACAGCAAGACTAAGCTTGTTGGTGTACTGGATTTAGCGAAGGTAAGGTTTAGATTCGGGGAAGGTAAGTGTAAATTGATAATTAGCACGGTTTAAGTAACGTTTTCGTATCTATTCCCATTATCTGAACTCTTCTGCTTTGGCTACAGCTGACAATTTTTTTGTGTGTATTAGAGATTTTGTTTGATGGGGTAAGCTAAACTTCTTTAATTCGAGCTTATAGCGTGGTGTGGTGAGAGACTTGAAATGGAGTAATGGACATATTGCATGAAGCTCCCAAGTTTATTTTACCACAATTACTCTTCGGATCTGATGGCTTGGTAATGATATCACTTCTCTAGCTGACCTTCGCTGCTACGGGGCTAGCAAATGTTCTTTGGCCACAGAGTTTTCACGAATCGATGGGTTCAGCGGAGGACAGAGTAAGTTTATGATGAAATAATTTAAAACATATACGCATGTGTCCTTCAGCTAATGTACAGCACAAGTTTAATAGAGCCTATCACGAACAGAGGGATATTTAACATACATAAACAATATGTTCTCTCCGGCAGGTTACAAGTTTTACTACTGTTAGAGATTCTTCATTGAACTCGATTTTCATTTATCAAGTTAGGGTTCAGTTAACTTTCTTTGGTTTTAATTAAATCATTAAAAATGATGTTGTACAGAGTTTACTGTACTATCGTACTCTAAATCTTTTTAACTAATGTCGTAGAACGATTTTTAGGCATGACTTTTTCATTTTGGTAGGAATGCCTCTTCACATCGAATTTTCATGGTAATCCTGGTACATCGGAAACCTTAGTGATCCTCAGGCAGCGATTGATACGTTTTAGAAATATCTTATCCTGTGAAGTGGCTCATTAAATAGACGAAAAGCTCGAGCTTGAATAGAGTTCAATTGCTTTGGAGTCCTTCAGGATCAGGGAAGTTGGGAGCATCGTTTATATTGTTACCATTATTGATGTAGGCACCACAATTTATGTAGGTGTCCGAACTGATGTAAGCATCATACTTGATGTAAACGTATTGATGTTAGATTTCGATACGTTAAGGTCTAATTTTTTCACCCCCAATATCTTTCTAATTTTCAAAAAATTAAAAAATACTGTGCTCGTAGTGCGAATTGCTTGCTACTTTTTCAAAAAAAGGCTCTTAGAACTGGATATATACGTAAACGTAATGCTCAAATTTCTTATCATTATAGGCTACGTGCGTTCTTACAATTGAGTTATTTTGTTTACTTCAGCATTCATTGCCTGTGTTTAATTTTGATGTCTTGAGTGGTGTGCATTTTCTACTTGTATCACCCTTAGAAAGATTTTGTTGACGTGGATTATGTGTACACTCGGTCGATGGCAGTCCGATGTACCTCAGGCTTGTTCATCTGTGTCAATTCCGACCCTATTTGCCCTCTGACTTATGGAGAGGTCGCGAGACGTGTCGCTTTTTCATGTCATTTCAAGCCTTTATATACAAGTTATTTCGGTAGTAGGATGCAGAAATACCATTTTAACACGTTACCTTCGTATTGGGCCACCGGTGTATCAACAAACCTGTGTCACGTAATGGTTTGCCTATGTGCCAACGCTCATTTTATTTGCGTTTACAGATAACCTTAATATTTGAATTATTAAAATATCTAGTACAGAGAGAGTAAAAATAATGGTAGCATGTCCCACTCTAATAACAGTGTCACTGCACTGAATTTCGGCGTCCTCGCCTTTATGGAACAACCTAACTAGAAGCATTCATCCGTAGACCGTGTGTTAATAAATTAATCTTCCAATGCCACTGCTTCTGGTACCACCTTTTTGATGGTATCATTGCCGTCAAGTATCCTTGAAAATGGATGCTATTTATGAATGGGTTAATTTCATGATCTCGTTATTCATACGCATACATAATAAAGATAGATTTTCATCTCCTCAAACTCCTCAACTTTTCTGGAGTACCTTTACAATTATCCCTAAAGAAATAAAATTTGCCTAAACGTATTCTGGATAACTGGCGAGTTGCTTCGATACATTTATATTATGTGAACTAAATTGTATAAAAGGATGCTTTCTGTGAGGTACACCCGATAGTGTGTTCTTTTTGTGAAGGCGTGTAGCCTTCTTATCGAAGTTGGGTTTTTACACAGGAGGGCCTTCATAGACACCTCCTTTTACTAAGCTCATTATATCAATGTTTTGTTAGATGGATTCCTTTCGTTGATTTGATTTAAGTTAAAGGGGGTTATCATCTAGTGTTGGTCGAATTTTCAAGTTCTCGATTCGAAACCAATCAATTATATATAATAGTTATTGTCGTATGTTAATAAGTAATGCTTTACTTTTTTTTGTATTCGTTCGACTATACACTTATCAGCTCTTCTATCTACGAGTAGGTCTAAGTGGCTACGCGTCTGTGAATTTGTCTCTATGTATGTCAAGTATTTTGTTCGAATTTTAGGAGCTTAACTGAATTATTAGGCACTATTTTTGTATCAGTGCCCCGACAACGTGTCGGCTCCTGTAAAACGATGTAGAATTTTATCGTAGAATCGCCGACAATCGTGAGCCGGAGATACAAATTCATTTATCGAGCACTTACGATAACCAAGTCGCTCTTAAGTACTAAATCGTGTACAGACCTCAGTAAGCTGTGCTACGTCACCCATAGACAATCCGCATGCGTCTATAATAGGATTTGAAATTTATCATCATATAGGCTGTATAGTATACGGTCAAATCAGGGCAGTCCGCCCGACGTACGATATGGCTGCTCTCCCGGTACCTGCGGCCCCTAATTCTGCCTCTCAGGCTTTGGATGGTGAAAGTTTCAGGCTTCTCGCTGACCTTTTATGCTTAGCGCCTTGACCTTCGACACCTGGCTTGTTTATTTGATTCTTATTTTAAGGCTAACATATGCCCAGTGTTAAAACGATTCAGTCGTATGTATGGAAAATGTAAAAAATGTGTTTAAATTAAGGTGTGATAAAAATAAATGAGCAATAAAAGTTTGAGATACAGCTTCTAGCTGCAGGCGAAGAATTCAGATCAAAGCTTCTGTAATTGGATCACATTTTGAAGTTGAAAGTTAGGCTTAGACATTTAATACAATAAAATATCTTAGCTCATCTTTTCGAACAAATGCCTCCAATTTACAATTAATAATTAGTCACGTAATTCTGTAGAGCGTTTAAATATTTAAAACTTAATAACCACACCTGTAGCTAAGAAAACTATTCTCTAATGGAAAAATGCGTACGTTTCCATATAGAACGTTTCCTCAAGTCGTTGAATGAGAAGAATATCCTGCCTGATAACAAATATGGTGGCATTTTTTGATGAAAATGTGTTGTGTGTGTACCCATATATTGTTCCATTGGGGAGTAGTTTTCTTGACTACAGGGTGTAGTTATAAAGATTTTAATAATTGAAAAACTTGATTTAACCTGCGTGACAAATTATTAATTAAAAATTGAAGGTATTCGTTCGAAAAGGTGAGCTTAGAGATTTTATTGTATCAAATGTGAAGCCTTTCAACTTCAAAGTGTGATCCAACTATGGAAACTCAGACCTAAATCCATCGGCTGTTGTTAGAAACGTCACCTCGAACGTTTTTTGATCATTTTCTATTTTCATATTTCAAGGTAAACAAAAATTCAAATTTCTCTCAAAAGTTGAGTATGTATAAAAGTTCAATAATGGGGAATCATTACCTATAAAAGGTAATTTTGTCATTCTTATTGCCGTAAATTCGTCTGAATTTTTGCTACACATTACGTTAATACCCAGGAGCTTTTTGTTCTACATTTAGCTTCTCATAGTGAACAACTTCATTTTGTTATTTTTTATGATGTGTGTTTTAACTACTAATCTATGTGCGTTGTACAGGGTGTCCCAAAAAAACCATAGCCAAATTTCAAGGGCTGTAATTCAGAAACTATTAAATTTACAAAAAATAAGAAAGTTATGTGCTGTTTCTCAACGTTTGTTCCATCTCTGTACAAAATTTCAGAGGAATTGATCCAACCGCTTTCTTTAAGCAATATTTTTAGTGACCGATACTGAAAACCTGTTTGCGCACGTTTGCTAAACTTCGAATATTATGATATTAAAACCGTGTTTTTAATAACTTTCAACCGTTTATGAAATACAAAATGCCACTAAAATAAAAAACAATCAATATGTTTCTCTTATTGTTCGTTTCCTTCGGTGTGTTCTCCGCTTCTCTCAATACACAGCTGCATTCGCCTCCTCATTCCTGCCATCACTCGTCTAATGAGAGCATCATCTCCTTGCAGTAAATTGGCGTCATTTTCAATTCTTTGCTTGAGTTCGTCTGTATTGTGTAGTGGAGAGCTATAAACCTTACTCTTTAGATGTCTCCAAAGGAAGAAATCACACGGCGTCAAATAAGGCGATCTGAGGACCTCTGGATACAATGATTGAAGGCGATAATGCGCTTTCCGAATAGTTGATTCAGTTTTTCCTTTACAGCAACAGTTAGTTCTACGTGCAGGAACACTGTCCTGTATCCACCAGGTTCCATTGATTCTGTTTTTATGCGTTTCTCGAAGTCTTGGAACGATCCTGTCATTTATTAGATTGAGGTATTCTTCATTTTAGTTAATGTTGTAAAAATAAGAACCATTGCCACTAAGTCCCATCCACACAGACACTTTCTCTCTCGAAAAGTTGAAGCCGTATTAATAATACCAAAGCATAAGAAAACAAAATGTGACTTTCCAATTTTTTGCAAGTTTAATAGTTCATGAAATACAGCTCTTGAAAAATGGGTATCGTTTTTTTTAGACACTCTGTATAGGCGCCTAAGATTTTTTCATGCAATTAGTCTGTGTATCATAAATGCCTTTCGTTGTCTTAGTGTTCTTAGATTTTTATCGTTATTAAAATGTCTAAATTATTAAAGTGTCCACTTTCTTTCTCTAATTTTGAGAGCTTCGTCAGTGTGCTTATATTGCAATCCCACCACATATTTCCGGACATCTTGTTGAACCTCGTACATTTTCTGCGGAAAGTTTGGGAATCCCCATGAAAATTCACTTTTTTATACATCTTTTGTAACTGATCGACAATCTTGGGCTTTGATTTATAGTTAGCTAACGCCTTTTTTGGAATGTTTTAATTTGAGTAACGGTTAGGGTTATATCTATACCAAAATTATTGCCGAGGGTGATTTTCGTTTTTGATCAGTACCGACGCTTATGCTGTGAAAATCATCAAACCTTGTTATTTGTACGCCTTTTTTCGTATGATTCGGTTTTCGATCTCTTCTTTAGTTGAAATTTAATGGCGATTATTTAGATTGAAATACATTTATTCTGTGGGAAATGTTGCTTCAGTTTCAGTGAGACTTTCTTTATTCTTATGAAAGACGATTCACAAATAACCAGGTTCCTTAATGAATGTTTCTTATTTCAATACTTGTAAGCCCGGTATGGGCACACAAGCTTAAAATTTTTTTCATGGAAATAGCTACCAGATTCTTAGCTGATGCAGATAATTAAGTCCAGCCGTGAAAATTAGGTCGAGCTTTTCTCCCGTCATGCATGCATTTATTTTTGACTTAATTCGGTAATGAGTTCCGAGTTTCTCGGTTTCCTTTATATCTTCAAACTTTTTCACCGTCTATTTTCTTTCTACTCAATTCAATTGGTTTATTCGCACTGTTTTTGTGAAAAGTGTGACCAACGCATTAGCGTAGCATTTTCCAATATACATAATCGCATTCTCTTTCTGAACGGGTTCCGTGGCTCCCTGGTGCCGTGGTGCGCTAACACCTGCTACGTTAGAATTCGATTCTCGGCGGGGCGAAAGGGTTTTCACGGAACCACGGAGTGCTTCCCTTCGACAAGGAAGCCTAAATCTCGCATTCCTAATCACTCACGCATCAGTAGTTACACGGCTTTGAAAACCCGACTATGTACTCTATATCAACTGTGTTTAAATTAATAGTTTCTTTTATTGACCACCGTGTGTTTGCGAATGTGTTCATTTTGAAAGATAAGCCTTTGTAAAACGAGGCTGCATTACCCTTACAGGTAGCTCGAAAATGCTCTATTAGTAAGAAAGAGATATCGTAATTTGTATTCTTTGTCAATTATTCCAGGTCCATTCGACCTCAAGTACATTTAAGGTTGGAACAATCCCATTTGTTCCGGTATTTTTCTTCGTTGTTGGTTTGTATCTTGAAGTGTAAAATGAACTGCTTTGTTTGAAGGCGCTTTTTTTATTTATGGAGACGTTGCACATGAAAACATGTATTGCACTTTATAAACATAATGTCTTTATTTATTTATTTTTCTCATGTTCTAAATACGAACAAATATTACGCTTCATGCAGATCTATATATTATGTAATACACCTGTACCTACCTACCGTTCCTCACGCTTCGCCACTTTTCAAGTGAAATTTCAGGTCTCGAGCGAAGTATCCTTTATACGGGTTGCATATTTTGCTATAGAAAGCCAGTCTTCGCGGTACATTTTCAGTTTCCCTAATAGAGTTCAGACTACGCGCATCATCAAGAAGAAAATTGCTTCCGAGACCGGACTATCTCTGCCCTGAACCTTTACCCTCTGTCCATCACTTGAAAGGACCACTTCTCATGTCTGGTTAATCTAAAGTTTTTTTTTTATCTAATTTCTGGGATACTTTCACTAGTCCCGCTAGTATAACATTACTACGCATAAAAACATTTCAATGCGTGCAAGAAATTATTATAGTAGACGTTTAGCACCTGTGACTTCTCTCCAACGTACGAGGAACATGAACGCAAGCCCTGCGGTGACCCTGAGGGGCCAGCTCGTGTTGTGTGGGGGGCCGCGCTGCTATTCTGGCCCGCCTCGCTGCCGCCTCCCAACTCCCGCCTAAATGTTGCAGCCACGGCCCTGTCGTTTCCCTCGAAATCTTCGTTCACGAGTTGTCAGGATCTTCAAAAATAAAGAACGGCACACCTCAGTTATTCTGTTATGGATCTAGAAAATTTAGTTGCGAATTTAAGTTTCTCCTGTATCGAAAACACATTTGCAAGATCTGTTATTTCTTTTAGACTTGTATTCGCGTACCTCAAGAGTAAAAGCGTTTTCAGCGCCAGATTGGGTTGCGGTGGATGTTTCAAGTGTTATTAATTATATTGCTATTCAAACTTGGTTGTTAAGCATAGTTCAGTCATTTTGTCAATACTCGTATGTCATTTGTTAATGGTCTTTCATTTACATCCAAGTTATTGATTATTTAACGGCGAGTAGATATAATTGACGAAAAATTCTTATATGATTTGAATTCTGCAAGGACTTTCGTTATTCATTACATTGTTTTCGTAGTTAGGTTTTTACTGAGTGTTTGTTTTTTACTTTTATTAAGTGGTTCACTGCATTCAGTACTCTCAAAAAAATCTCCACACAATTTCTGTGAAGCCATAGGCCTCTTTTCTTCGTTTACTAGGCTGTTTTACGTCAGTTTATTAGCGCACCGGTCGCCTGTAGCCAAGAAAACCGGACCCACAGCATGTGTACCTTGGAGCCTCGGGCTGCGTTCTGGCATGGCAGTAGCGCAACTGCAGTGCTATCTGGATGTCAGAGTATATATTAGTGTTGTAGAAACTTGGTATTCTACATCTAGTGAAACGGAAACATCCCAAGGTGAATGCAGTATAACTGGCACCAGCATGCGCACTGTCGTACATTTTTTCGCTCTTTTGTGACCTTATCTCATAACCTACATATTTATGTATGCTGTCCTAGAAAGTATAGGTACTCAAGGGCTATTGATATTGCTGCTGACATCCACCGCGTTGGAGATGTCATGCACTTATTGACTTGCGCTGTTGCCATATACAGTGAGGTCCATGTATCTGATTAAATAGAGATAGGTACGCCTCCTGTAGTTGGATGATCCACGTGTTTCGAAATGCAGGTCTAGCAGTGAACATTCCTCTCCTACGAAAAATGTACGAGTGTAGTTGGTTTTGCAAACCAGTGTAAGCGAATAACCCTTCTTGCAATGCAATGTTGTGTGTTCCTAAATTTACGATTTTAAAATATGTAAGGAGCCCGAGTTTAATTGAGACACTGAAGGCTTCGTCTACAATGCATAGCCCCTATGAAGCACTGGTGTTCAATATTTCATGTAATATTAACACGAGTCATGCTGGTAGATTTTTTTTCAAAAATTTCCCGTTTACTTAGGAAAATTGAGGAGTGGAAATCTCTGTGGTTGGTTCTAACTACAGAATTGTGAACACAGTCACGAGACCTGCGTCGCACCTGACACCGGCAAGTTATTTGAGTCAGGAGAGTGGCGCCTGTCCGATGATTATAATCAATGAACTGGCTGCGGCGTCTGATTTTCAGAACAGGCCAGTTTTGCCCATAACTTTGCATAAGTATCATATTCTGATCAAGTTTCTGAACTCTATTTAGGCCAACAGTTTTCTCCTTTATTATTTCTTCAGAGAATTTCAGTTCGTTGAGCGTAATACTCGTGTTGTATTAAAAATCTCATTGCTTTCCGCAAATGTTTTCATCGAGGTTGTTAACAGACAAAAATCTTTTTATATGATGAAGTTATTAGTAAGAAATCTCATTTTTTGGTGTATTTACCTCCTGTTGTGAATTCTGTTCGCCTTCATCAGTATACTTAGGTGAATTTGCCCTTCTGGTGATCGCTGGTAACCCTGGCTACTCATTGTAACTCTAGCTTAGAAAATGGGGGTGAATTTTATTTTGCTGGTAGATAACCTTGTTTTTGCATATTTGCTGTACATTACATTTTTGTTATACCTTTTTGTTATACCTTTTTGCTCGTTTTACCAGTCATTTCTTTCAACTGGATTCCTGCACAAGTGTTGTCGATTCTGAATCTTTCTGATTAATTTTTAAAGTTTTCGCCTCTTCTAGATGCTCCAAGCTGCTGCAAACGGCATTCAAGCGAATGAAAGAATTGAACGTTGTTTATAAATAGAATAAGATAGGTAATAAGGTATTATAAGGTAATAATAATGTAACAATAATATAATAACATAGTAATAAGTAGAAACATCCGTGGAAATATTTTCGCATTCTCTACTTATAGAAGTTTATTAATTGCCTATGACAATTACGTTTCTGTCGCTTAACTTTTTTATAACTTTATTATTCAATATTATGTCGAGTTTACTTTAAATTTCGTTGTAGCAACATCTATGTTAATTTAATGTTTTAATTATTTTCACTTCTTCATTAACTCTGTTTCCTTTGTTTTCAAGGAGAATAGTTCCGTCAGTTGTTCAATATATTGTAGATTTTACTGACCCTTTATCATTCGTGTTCACATGAATAGCTGGTGAAGTGTATAGGTAAATGCAGAACTTATTTTATATAGACGACAAACGAACGTTGGTCATCACCTGTGTAAGATAATTTTTGTTCCTGGTAATGAAGTGTTTGATATTTCCTAACTCCTTTTATTCCAAAGAATAGGTAATGCGCATTATTCCTATGAAATTTTATTATATTATGTTTATTATATATTTTTATTATATTATACGTATCTATTACTAGTATGATATTGTAGTATGGCTAATTTGAAAACTTATTGACCTGAACACAAAATTGACGTTCCAGCATGAAGATTTTTGTTATTATGTTTAGCTACGAAGGAACAGTAAGTAAGTTAGGGCTTTAACCCGGGAGCAAGACGAAAGGGTAACTTCGTTACAAGATGTTGTTAGAAATAATGCTAGATTAAAGATTGTTAAATAAGGCCTTGTCATACCAGTGTGTGTGTTCAGTTTTTATGAACTGAATACTGAGCAGACAAAATGCGAGTCAGCCGTGTCCACAATGCGTCTACTTCTGCTGGCGTCACGCGGCATGGAAGTGTGTCAGTGGAGAAGCTGTTATCGATGTGGAGCATGCGAAGCTGTCGAACCGTCCATAGAACTCGGCATACGGCAGTGATTCCTCGTAACGGAAGTGCTCGTTAAACTTTCGCCATCTTGCATGACGGAATCGATATGTAAACCTGCCTATCGAGCAATTCATTCATGGGTCGTTTGTTGGCTGCAGGCTGGAAATCATTCTTATCGTGTACTTTTCAGTTGATGTGTTGCTGATATACTGCGGTTCTACCCGTGTCGACAATTGTGTATTTGGGATGCGTGTCTGATTTAGTAATGCAGTTTTAAATCGAGAAATATATTCTCGGAACTATGTCGGTTATGCATGAGTATTTGATTTTGTGTTACGTGTTTTTAAATAGCGTTTTTTTGGGAATGCATGTGAAGTGTCCCTGTTGAATAAGAGGTTAAAGACCGAAGTGATTTAGTGTGTTTGGAATTTCAGAACATTTCTCGGTTGCCCTCAATCGCGAGGAGGCGCAAGAACGGACGAGGAGGTACTCTGGAGTGTATGGAGGTTTTAACGGTAGAAGATATTTTCAGAACTCTGCGCTCTTAGGGTAATTAGTAGGATTCTTGAGCTTCACGTGAGATGCCCTTTGAGTGATTGTCCTTAAGTGTTCAGTCCCTCGGGCGTTGCTGCTCCTCAAACGTAATTCGGGCTACACACCAGAGCGAACAGAGCTTGTTGCTAGAGTCTAGAATTTGTTTACTCCCGTTATTAGGTTAATCTTTCCAAATTAAATTAGGTTAAATTTTTAATTTTTCTCGTTCTTTCTCTTGCCGAGGCGGGCGCACGATCCGGTGCTCGTGTCGGTAACACGAGCGTGTTTCCTCTTGACGTTCTCACCGCTACCTAGGCCCGTGTAGACCAATTTCTCAGTGATATATTGGTAATTTTGTGCTGACATGTCTAGTCAGTCGATGATATTTTTCCTGTCCTTTTACGTGACTAAAATGACTGGAAGATCCTGAGGAGTGACATTTTGTAAGTATGTATGCGTACACTCAAATTTTGTGTATATATAATCTTCATATGGTCCCCATATATCATAATTTGTGTTTTTCGTGCAAATGTTGCAAAAAAAGTTCGGGTTCTCAGAGTGTCCTCTGCAAACATGCTGGAACTTGAGCCCTGGAAATGAATGACAATGAAAATAACCTTTAATCTCCTGCTTGTTAGATCCGAGACGAGCTCAATGACGCGATAGGACTACATTGCCTTCCAAAGAGAGTAGAACAGAAATTTGGGCAATGTGGTATTCAAACTAATTTTTCTTGCCATTTAGCTGCGTGCTGTTAGTTGGCAGCGGAAGTACAACTAATAAGGCAATGTGATAATACAGCTCATTATGACCATGCAACCTGTAGTTAATTCATCTGAAATCCTCGTTATGTAAGCAGTCTTCCGTCTATGTAACAGGCTCCGGCAATAGGCGTGGCAGCTCAGGCGTGAGCGTTCCCAGCGATGGCTCTCACGCCACACGCTCCTCTTCGGGTGAAGGCATTCGCCACCACGTAATTGCAGGACTAGTTCCGGTCATCACTGCACTTTGTATGACTTCCGTATTCGATTGTGTTCTGCTTGCTTTTTTTGCTACCTATAGAATACATGCAAAATAAATTCGCGTTTTTGTCTAGGATATATCTACGCGGACATACACACCCACCAGCTATTATAGCTTGGTAATAAAAATAACGATTTCTCGTCTTTCTGTGAATTAATATCTGATTTTTCTTATGTAAATCCGGCACGTTTTGGCAACATCATTGTGTTGGTTTACTTTGGGGTATTCATTGTTATTAGCTGTAATTCTCGCTTTTTCGTCCCGAACAAATGGCGATAATAACTTTTGATAATTGCAACAACAATAAGGCATTAAAAAGCTCTAATCGACGATGGAAAAGGAGTTTAAAAGAAAGTACCTGTTACATGTACTGCTAAATGTCATTGCCTATGAAATAAGTTATGTGGTCACTGGAAAGGTTCCAGAAGGACCCATCCCGGGTCCTTCAAGGAATTATCGCTGGTCGGAGTGGAGTGTCATTTAACATAGTATGGTGTGGAAAAATATTTAAATTACTTAAAAGCTCGGATTTTTAGTGTTTGAAAAGCATTGAGTTTGTATCATGTCACTCTGACTATCGAAATGCCAAATCATGAATCCGAAAGAGATTTTGACTATGCTGATTAGTTGACTGGTTTAACTACAGCTTTATTGAACTTATATCGTCAGGCCCTGAAAGAAGTAAAATACTCAGTTATTTTTGTGCTGTAACTTGATTCATTCGTGTGTTTTATTTATACCCTTCAGTGATTCCTGAAGTGCTCAGTTATTCTACAGATTCCACGCTACTTGTTCCGATGATGTAATGATGTACCAAATGCCGTATATCCAATGGTCAGTGTTTACGCTTTATTCGGTTCCATAACCTGAGTACAGAGCTTCAGATATTTCAACGCGCCTATTGGGTGTCATTATGTGAAAGTGTTATTACACATTACGTACTCTAATGAATAGCATGAATTTTTTTCAGGTAATTTTTGCACTTTCTATGTATGTACTTTTTTCTATGCCTACTTTCGAGTAGGGAATCATACACCATAGTACTTAAACCAGTCATTTGCATTGAATTTTTTCATTTTATGCTCACGGTTAAAAATGAGTTACTTGCCATTAATTTGGTGTAGAACCTCCACGAGCACGAATAATGGCGGCAATTTTGCTCGGCATCGAGTCTACGAATGTCTTATGTGCCTGGAGGATTTTAAACCATTCTTGAATCAGCTGATCTCGTAGTGCGGCGAAAGTACATGAATGATCTTCTCGACATGAAACATGTCGTTCTAGGTAGTCGCACAGTTTTTCATTGGGTTCATGTCTGGGGACTTATCTGGCCAATCGGAATGCCTGACATTCCTAAATGAGTCATACCAATTAATAACTTTTCTAGCCAGATTCACTCGGCAGTTGTCAACCTGAAAGAAAGGCAAAGCAACGTACAGTTACTGTGCAAATGGCAAAACTTGGTTATCCAGCATCTCAATGGAGCTATGCTGGTTCAATTTGATATACCTCAACTAAAAGACCCACTCTTGTACGTGAAACAACTCCAGAATATGATAGACCCTCCTTCTCCTTGCATCGCTCTATGCACACAGGCTTCTTGAGGTCATCAATGAAAAAGATGGCATACATCATTGCATTGAGACAAAATCGTGATTCATCTGACCATATGCCACTTCTCAACTCCTCCACAGTCCAATGAGCGTGTAGTTTGGCCTAGGTTAAACGAGTGGTCTTGCGGGCAGGAGTTAACACCGGCCGTTTACGGGTCACTCTGTTCCATATATTCATTGCACTGAGTTCCCTACGAATAGTTCGTCCAGAAACAGCGGGAGGAGGGCTAGCGTTGACTTTTCACAGTAGTTTTATCCTCGATGTAAAACGATTCCGGTCAACTATTAGGGACACTCGGCGGCGGTCTCTATCAATTAGAATTTTCTTCCAAGTACAATTTTGTTTCGAATTAGGGTACGTACCGGATTGTTTCCATTGTTGTTGGATCCGGATAACAGTGCGGAATGGAACATCCGCGAATTCTGCTACTTTCTTCACCGGGTGCCCTTAACCCCAATTAAATGCAATAGCCCCTTTTTGCATTTCCGAAACGGTTTACTTTCGCCCCATCGTTGTGAAGCTACTAAGAAACCTGTCCATACTTCAGCAGCTCTAAATGAAGACTGATGCCTGTTCAGTACTTGCATGTAAACTAAACTTCGGTAACAACTTTGAAAACCGATCGATAAACGTAGTAAATAACTGAAGCTCGAGAAACAATGTGACTAATTTCTTGTTTGAGAAGCCATTTTTTTGTTTTAACTGGACTTGCCCATCATTCTTTTACAATATAACGACCGAATTGTTTTTACTATGAACTGGATCCAACTTTAAATGAAAAACTTGCAGCATCCTCATGTGTATGCACTATAAGACTGTACTTAGCTTTGTCCCTAAAACTAGCAATAGCCTAATGAAACGGGCTGTTATAATACCACTGGTCCTGCTGGAGTTAACATTAAAAGGACCAACTTATTTTTTGAACAAAGTATTCGTAAACAGTCCATATTTCATGCCATCCTGTGTATATTCATGCTGATTTTGAATGAAACCGTAAAAATGGAACATTGATTTATACAATTTGTTTAGTTTCACGAGTAGAACACTACGCTGTGGGGTTAAACGTGTGGATGAACTGGTGAGAGGCCGGAGGCAGCGTACCCTTGGTGTTGCACCCGCAGCACCGCTCCCCCGCCGCTCGGCGTCCGGCTTACGCTTTAAAGAGGTGCGCTCACTCCGGCTTCTCCGGTGCCTCCCGCATGCGATGTTGCTAGTGCCTCTGCGACCGTCCGCTCACTCATATTCGATATAATGTAAGAAGGTTTTTCGTATTTTCTCATGATATTGTATGAATTTGACCTTGCGTAATTTTTAATGAAAGTATACATCTGACGAAAGAATGACACGATTTATAAGTTTGCTTTAAACATTGAACGATACATGTATGTGGATTTTACATACAGAAGGTATGCATTTTAGGACTGACTACTTTTTACCTGAGATTTAATTTCCGCATCAAGACCAAGGATTTTCTCTTCCTATTTTTTGCGTAGCGTGTAACAGGAAGTAAGTGAGAAATCATGTAGAAAGTGTTTATTCTTTATAAAATCACTTTCATTCATTGTATTATGTCTAACACCCGTTGAAATACGTGACTGAAATGGGAATTATTATTTTTTACTCCTCTCATTTCAATTAAAAATATTAATTTAACGGTAATTGTATTATTGCGGATAAATATTTTCCTCTTTTATTACCTAATTTATGGTGCCACAGTATCTCGTCTGAGAACATCTTGTCGCTTTATGTTTGTCTCGAACACCTCGCCTCAAATATTAGATAGTAAACAACACGACAATAAAAATAAGGTTATTGGTATCCAAGTTAACTGTATGACGTATGACGGAAGTATGAGTACCTTCGGCATATCTACTGATGAACGGTAATTACTATTTGCACCCCCTCAGCTTTGGAGAAAGCTTAATGTATGATACAAGGCAGCAGTGTTTCATTCACACTCCGAAGTTTTAGTAATTCGCTTCCAGCATTTTGTTACTGCTATTTCTTTATTGTTGTGTTTCATATTTACCCAATGAGAATAATCGTAGTTGTAAATCGACGGACAAGGCTGGAACAAGACGAGAAATTTTTGATAATACCCTTTGAGATTATGTATGTTCCTGAACACCCGTAGTTTTGGCTTACTGGCTTATTTTGTCGTATAAAGGTTAAAAGTGATGTTAGTTTCAGTTGAGGTAAGTTTAATTGGGTTAGGTCGACTTGGATAACTCTTGAGGTTGAATGCTATTTAAACATTTTTTTATTGTTTGAACCAATGTGCAGACCATAAGGATGCGAAAAAACTATGGAGACGACGATAACCCCTCCATGAACTTGCCCTTCGAAGGGAGTTTTTAGTGTACAAAACGACTTTTATGTATTCGCTTATAATGTGCGTGGACATAAATAACTTTACAATGATCATACGCTTTGCACCCTTTGTTTTCATTCAGGTTATCAATTCCACGGGATTGATAACCTCTAATTTTAAAACCACAGGAAAATGGAAAATTTTCTTCGTTAGGCTTGCGTAGTTGCGAAGTTATCGTTTCTTAGCAGAACATTTTGAGCTCAACTGCTTACTGCTGCTCCCAGGCCTCATACGCTGGCTATTTCATTGCTCAGCACAATTCAGTATTTCCGGTATGCTTGTGACGTTACTGGCAGGAAACATGGCAGCGCACCTAAGATCATGCGAGTGGGGATATTTCGTATCAGGCGACCGGGAATTATGGCTCAAATTAGGGAAATGCAGTTAATGTATATATATTTTAAAAAATCGTAAATTTGTGATAGTTCCCAATAGAACAATACTGTTTTTTGCAATTGACGCGTCAAAATTCAAGGAATAAGCTCTGTACCAAATCTGTTGTAATATATTATGATAATATAATATATTATAATATTATTATTGAATTAATATTAAAATAAATAAAACAGCAGAGTGTAGAAAAACTTCGAACACGACTTTCTCCCATGATTGACAACGGGTAACCGAGTTCCTAAGACATTCATGTCAACGAATACAAGCCAACAGACAGCCAGATTATGAGCATAGGTTGCCACAAACGTGAAGAGATGGAAATTGTACTCTCCGCGGACCTCCTGTCTCGCCACTTCACCCCCACCATTCTCACCCCATTCATCGCAGCCGCATCAAATTTTAACGCATGATACAATACACGTTTGTGAACATTAAACACTTAAAAACAGCATTTCAGATATTTTCACTAAAAACGGTGACACGGGCCTCTTCAGATTTTAAGATCGTCGCTATTTAATTGTATTACAGCACCTGCAGTGAAATAGGACTAGTTATTTTTCCTACAATTGGGTTAATGAATTAGTTCATACATGTGCGTTGGGAGAAGCATATGTTCTCTTCTCTACATAATCTCCAGTGAAACATCTTCGTTTTCCAAATCTACCGTGCGTATCGCATATCAGTCCACATTGTTAAGGCTTACATTTTCTCGCACCTGTAAAAATGAAGTGATTTCTCAAGCACATACGTCTTCGAAAAAATCCACAAGATGTGTGACTAGATCTTCCATATAAGGTAGGTACGTAATAGCTGTAGAATTTATATTCTGGTCGGCAGCTCTTGCTTTGTGCTGTGTTAAGGAATTTGCTTCTTTGTTTTTGTTGTCTTGCGTTAGATCGCTGTCTACTTTTCCTACGCACAATCCTCCTTATGCAAAATTGACGATATTAATTTAAATTTTGAGCATTTCATCTCGTTTTCTCAGATTACACCCAATTACGAGCAAAGCTACGTGCTCGTAGTGTACTCGATTTATTGACTGTAATAACTTCAATTTTCCATGTGATAATTTTCAATCGCAGTTATTGTGTTCTACTTCGTTTTGACATGCAAAAGCTGTTCTTATGTTATATAAACTAAATCTTGCATATCTGAACAAATGCTAGTGCTGTCTAATGTTAACGTTTTCTAATTTACCTTATTTTTTATTTCTTTTAGAAATTGTGAATTGTGTTTTGGTAATCCATCCCCTTGTTATTCAGGGTGACGCAAAAGTCCTATAACAAATATTTTTTATTATAAGTGCAGTCAAAATGAATAAAATAATATAAAATTTGTTTGTTCAGGCTCACAGCAGTCCAAAGATAAGACGTGTAATGTTTCATTCAATAAATCTTCGTCTTATCTTCACTACCTCCTTCAACCTCTGTAGAGTTGCCTTCACTGCTGCCCGCGCCACATCCATCGGCAATTTGGCTCATCCTCGCTGCAGTGGCCGTTTTAACGCTTCCTTTGTTCAATGAAGTCTTTAACACACATTCTTTAAAAAAAAGACTACACTCACAGAAGTCTTTCGGATGCAGATCAGGGCTCGAAAGGGGTTATTCTTGCTTGGACAAGAAGTCCGGAACCTTGTCCCTGAGCTATCCTTGTGTTCCTTTGGAAGTGCTTCATCTGGTTGGGAAAGAAATGGACCTCCTTGGAACATGGTTTCACTACGGTTCTTCACCTCTGGCTCCAGAGTATGCTGTTCGTAAGTTTTAGCGTTAATTTGCATTCCGTGGGGTACAAAAACGAGTTTTCCCTTGTGCCGACACTCCTGCCCAGACCATGACAGGTCAGGGTTTTGAGTTCGACGGACGTTCCTGATGTTCTCAGGTATTGCCGAGACACTCCGAATGAGATCTCTATCATTTTGATGTTTGAAAGTTTGTTCAATGGGGATTATTTTCTCACCGGTAAACACGACGGAGTCAAAACCATGAGTTGCGAGCCGGGGCATCGACGAGCGACTTCTTTTGAATCGTTTTTCTCTTGACGCATTTGTAAGGAAATGCATGTTTCTCAATTTCAGAGGGAAGAGTTACACGTCTCTTTCATCACGCGACAAACAGATTCTCTCAATACACAGAGCTCTGCAGCTATTTTTCTGATAGATTTCTTGGAGTTTTTTGTACGAAACTACGCCTTGTTTTTAGAGATTCGAGCGTTTTCAAAATTTCAGTTGCTGACTTTCCTACACGGTGAAGCTTAACGATAGCAGACCGTTGACTTTCCATTACCCTACTGAAGTAATTTGTCTTGATAGCAGAATAATTTTTACATTAAATCAAAATTGAAGCTAAACACTATCAAGTCTAAAAATATCAGATGTGATGGCTTACCTTGCAGTACTTTATATCGTTAAATGTAATCAATTTTGCCGTATGCATTGTTTATGCAGTGTCTGAAGTCAGCAGTAACTCCTTGTTCATGGTGTCAGACGGAGTAAGCCGCTTAAAATGCCTCTTATGTTGTTTACGTATTCACGTCGATCATTTTCGAAACTGACTACAAATAACCCAACCTAGGTTTGCTAGCATTTTTTCATGTCCCTACGTAGGTCTGTGATCTTTTAGACCCCTAAAATGACGAACAATGATTTTGCCTTCGCGCGGACCGGTATCATGCGAGTAGTAATATTTGCCGACTTGATTCTACCTCCGAGAATACTGTCGGGGACAGCTCCCTCTGTCCATTGCGTCACATAAATAACTCGAAATGTATACTGAAGGAACGGAAGCGAATACATTTCAGGTTGTTGAAAAAGGTTCGTAGAAAATCTTTGCACTGCTGTTTAGAAGAATTTAATTATTTCGATGGCTCAATTACGTAAAGGTTAAATTTTTGGAAGAAATGTCCTTCTAGAGTTTCATCATGGTATTGCTATTCAAGCACTTTTCAAACATACGTCCGGTGTTTATTCATCAACTCCTGCGTTTCAGCTAATCAAGGATGTTTTTACCCAGAGCAGTTCCTGTGCTGCCGCCCGTGGTTTTGCTGAACGTCAGCTGTGCTTTGATAAGAAATAACTAAATCTGAGTTTATAATTGGTGATTAGATATTTAGCGATTTGTGATAAGGTGTATGACTTGAATGTCTACTTTGTATATGCCCAATTTTACATTTGAATAAATTTACCTTGATTAATTATTTTGAACGATTTTGATGAAAAATTCAGAATAATTGTCGATTACATTGCTGTGCTGAACCTATATGAGTTCACCGATTTATTAAATTCAAACTAATGTTTACAATAAAACGACAATTCCTGTTTCTCTATTTGGCTGATAACAGACGAAAATTCACACTGCTAATCACTCTCATATTTTTATCGATAAGCTGTCTTATCAGAGGCAAGGTAAGAATGTAAATCTACGTTCACAACTCAGTACGTGCTTGGAGAAGTAGCTGAACGCTTTTATTGTGCTCTTTTCTATAGTGTTTTCTCTTTTCCTGGTTGACTTCTGCGTGTTTGGTTATAGTTCTTAAGAATTCAACATATTTTGAGACTAATACGCATTCAAGAAGATTAGTCGTTAGTTACTGTAAACGTCTTCCTTAATTTTAGGGTACTAGGAATGGAAGTTTAGAACAAGCGATTTCCTTTAATTAGCATCTTTATATGGTCTATAATTCATTTATTTGTTATGTAGTTTGATTCAACGTGCGAGCATCATAATGCTGAGGCCATTCTACTGATTTATAATAACTGGTTCTGGAAAGCTTTTTTTTCGAGATACGTGATATTCAGGATTTTTTTTGTGACCCACTTGTTGGGAATAAAATTTTATACTTGTGCTTCATTATCTTGAAACGTTGCGATTTTGAGGAACTCCTACATTCGCTGTGGTGCCACTGTTTAGACCACCTCACGCCGTCTGTTTACCGAGAGTGTTGCGCAAACCGCCTGCACGACGCACCTTCTGCCCCAACAACGCAGCACCTCTTGCGAAGCCTTACATCTGTATTTCGCCCTTTCTTTGTTCTTTTTTTTTAGAACTAAGTGCATCCGCTAATACCGACATTGCGACACGTGTTATAATTTTCGAGGCTGTGTCTTACTTGCGACATTTTCCGACACGTGTGTTTTGTGAGTGCAAGCTTCCTTAGTTCGCAGAGTTACAATTTTTCTTAGGTCGTTTTATCAGTTTTATAATTGACGTGTTTTTCTACAGCTATCTACCACTCATTTTTTTGCTGTGGTTTTGAGGCTCAGTGAGCTATACTTTTTGTCTATTTTGGGCATTAGCAAACCAATAATTTCACTGGTATTATTTCTTTCACAGATACGTATTTTTTCAGTACCTGGTCATTATAGCTATAGATACTTGCTCTTTTGTTATCGTAATCTAAAGAGATCCAATCACATCGTAAATCATAGCGTCTCTTCATTTCCTCGATGCACTTCTGCCGAGGTTACTGTCTGTTCCTTCAGATCGAGGTCCTTGAGCAAAATCTTGTTGATTATTTGCCTTTGTCCCGCAATTACTTTATGGGAGACTTGATCGGTGCGCCCTACAGGAAAAACTACGTAGCTTGTGTTGTGTCTGAGTGGCACAGTGCTAGTTGTGCCACTCAGCTAGCACTGTGCGATGTCGAGCATGATGAGTTTATAACATTTTTTGTCGGGGATTTGTCGCTTGTTGATAATTTTATACGTGGTTATCCCTAGCTTTTTACTCCCAAGCAAACGCAAGTATCGGCTCTGCAAACCTTGGAATCTTTGGCACGATGGCAGAGAAATGATCATGAACGTAGGACTCGACTGAGTTGTACATGCTGAGCACGTGAGCATTGGGAGTCAGGCTGTTGAGTGACCGTCTATGCTCTCTGAATAGCAATATACTGATTCTCCTGAAAGTTGACTGCAAAGGATCTACAGTATCTGTTTCAACGTTTTATTCACTACACGATTTGCTACCACAATGACTTTCCCCACAAAGTCACTTTTTGTCGTAGCAAATCTAATTTAACATACAGTACGTTAATGTACTTCAAACTTTTACGTGCTAGATTGGTCGTAACAAAATATAAATAGCTTATTTGTTTTCAGCTCTCCATGCTAGAGCTTCCTTAGTTATAAGTATTTTCAATCAACGTTTAAAGTGTAAAACGTTATACGATCCATGGCCGTAATTTTTGGGAAGTATTATTTAAATACATCCATGTTGTTCTGGGAGTTATATTTTAATACATTTTAAAACATTATAGTTCCTTGTAGATCAATAAAATACATTATTTCCGTTTTGGGGTAACCTTTTCATGGCGTCTCGGTATAATTCTATTGTGATGTCACCAGTTACTGCACAATTATCAACTTTAGTTTCGTAAGGCTGTTGAACTCTTACTGGCTCTGCACATTTTTTCTCATGAGGAAGACCAGCGCATCGTTCAGCCGATTTTCTGCCAGAATGTTTCTTACAAGGTTTAACGATTTGTTTTTGTTTAACGGATATACTTTTCAAGCTCTCATAAAGGAATAACAGTTGTTAAAGCATTACATGGTTGATAAAGCGGAATAATATTAGTGAAATGCTGATTTGCATTTGAAAAAATGTTCTTACCTAATGTTTTACACGTTCTAGGTCCGGTGAATAGCGTTTTCATTTACGTGAAATTGAGAGACCGAAATTTTCGTTGAAACGCGATTCTTTTCGCGTTGAGCATGATTCTTTTCACAGGTTTCACGGTATCACGATAATTTTTATAAAGTATATTATCTGATAACGCAAGGCATGTTTTCATATAGTTCTTGAAATTTATTCTGCCAAGATGTTTAAAATCAAATGTTTGTCTATATTTAAGGCATCGCGTTTACAATTTCTCAGAATTCGTCGATAATTCTCCTGATGACGTCATTTCCGAACAATCGTAGTGGTGTCCGGCGGACGTCTTATCTCTCAGAAGTTTAACTATCCTCGCTGTTTAAAATCCAGCGAAGCTCTTTATCTATTTATACTGCTTGAATATAGCTGTGGGTCGTCTGTACCGGACGGAAATATTATCTAATTACACTGCTTGAATATTACTGTGGGTCGCCTGTACCGGACGGAAATATTTTAGTACTGACCACCCTGTACGTCTGAAAAATGAACGAGTCGTTTAAAATGAAAGTCGTTTGCACATGAAATTTCATTTCAGCTTATAATTTCTAGCCACTGAAATGTTCATGCAATAATAATTTCCTTATTCTAGCACATGTTATACGTTTTCCTGCAATCTTTATAGTAACTAGCTTTGTCTACTACATTACTCACATCCTAGTTGGGGGAATGAAAAGAACTGGCACCGAGTTGCTATCATTAACATATAGTTTTTGGGTTAGTTTTTCGATTTTCACTTGCTAAAAGTTTATATTTCAGGTGGATACTTTTTCCAAGTATTTATTTCCACTGTTAGTCATTGCGAGTAAAACAGGTGTGGATAACTAATACCCTAATTCACTCGTGAAATTTATATTCTTAGGGGAGGGGAATGATAGAAATGCATTTACCCTGTCAAATTCTCTTGCACTTATATACTAATCCCGAGTAAATTGTTATAGAACTCTCCTATCTCATTTCCAAGAATGAGATATTGTACCCGCGTAGTCCCACTTTACCCGAACAATTTCCGAGTTCTACTGTGTTGGTTGCTTCAATTGAGCGGATGTTGCCTGTAGCATCGCTTATAATCACAACGATTACTTATGAATACCAGGTGTAAATTCGTAAGCTGGATGCATATAAACCACATACTCTCCAATGATAGGTGGAAGCAAGGTAACCGGCATTTGAACATGACAATTCTTAGATCAGTAACGATGTCCGTTGTAAAATTACTCTTTCAGGGTAGTTTGGCTGCAAAATAGAACGCACTGTGCAGAGCGAGAGCACGCTTTCAGTTGAGGCGAGCAGGCGAGGTTCCTGTCTTCTGCTGGCAGGAAATTCAAATCTGAAGCACGATGATGAACAGGAGCGGGAGCTTATAATAGGAGAATGATATAGATCAGCTTTTGCTTAGCTGATGACCTGTAAGGAAAGTATAATAAATTTTGTATCGAAAATGGAATGATGAAAATGTGTGTACTCGCTTGCATTCATGTTAAGAAGCTGATGTGCATTCCCCCTAATATGACCAGTAGTTATTGCGACCACACGCATACTGCGATCAAATTGGCTGGAACCGAGTTTGCTCTGAAAATAACACTCTCTAGTGAAGTAACTGTAATATAATGATCGTCTAACATTCCACTCTGAATGCGTTGTCAAATATGTGCTTGCCTTTTGTTAACTCATGACTGCTGGTGATGTGCTAATCCTTATCACACAGGTTGAGCCTCAAAAATGTCTTGTGCAGATTTAACATTGAAGTGTAAGATAGAACAGATTTAACATTGACAGGTACGATAGAACGTCTGGACAATATTAATGTTCGAAAGAAAGAGGGTGTCACACAGAGACAATTAGCGGAAATTTTGGGTATACTAAAATCAACTATTGACTACTTTATGAAACAAGAACAGGAGCAGCGCAATGAATGGAAAATATTGTGTGCAAAAAGCATTGTAGAGACGCGAAAAAGACAGAAGCGGTAATAATTTCTTCTTTGAGGATGCTTTCAAGAAATGGTTTACGATCATACTAAATAAGATTGTAGAACTCTCTGGGCCAATACTATAAGCTAAAGCTATTGAACTTGCCGCTAAGTTTAAGCGTGAAAAATGTAATGCTGTGTCCTTCTATGCTTAACATTGACAACACACTTTCAGCGAACAAAGTAACTAATATGAAAAAGTTCCTACAAGTCGATGATGACCTTCAGTGTTGGATTGAAAAAAGTGATCTCGTAAAACAGATTGCTGACTAATTGGCGACCGACACGGATGATATTGAAACAAGACATGACGAATAAATGAGTCTTCCAGATCAACACTCTGATCTCTTTGCTGATGACCTCGCAAAAAAATACGTAGGTGACCTGCGAGAGTATATCGTGCAAAACAGTAATGAAGATAGCCCGCAAATGAGTTTTGGCATATGGGAGGACTATGTCAACTCAGAACAGAGACTGGTACATAGGCATTACACGGGCACGATTTATTGGCATATTGAAAAGTGTTGCATTCTATTAAATCGAAAAAAATTCTTCTTTGAGGTTTGAGCTAAAGTTTTCTTGAAGTCATGATTATTGTAAGTGTTAAATGTCTTGTTAACTTGCGTAGAATACCTATACACTATGTTTTGACATTCATGTTCTTGAAAATATTTTGTGTACGAGTGTACATCATATTGAATTACGTATTATTTTCTTTCGAATGTATTATTAGACTTCATCTACAGTATGTGCAGTTACTTTTAAGAGTTTATGCATTTAGAAATCAGCAAGAGGTCTTCAAATGTTGTAACAGTATTCCCCTAGATCAGCGTTTCTCAACCTTTTTTACCCTTGTGCAAGTCTTGCGTTTTTATAACAAAACAGGTTAGATATGGGGATGTCACTGTTACAATAATCAAGAATTTATTGTGCCTTTTTAGTAACATTACGTGTATGAAATTGAATTAAAATTCAACAGTATTAGCTTATCCCACTGGTTCTTGCGGAACCCTTAGGGGCCTTTAGCGGAAGTAAAGGGTTCTGTGGAACCCCAGTGAAGAAACGCTGCCCTAAAGTATATTTTTCTCTGACCGTCTTTCATAGAAAATGACCTTTTTACCTTAATTAATGCAACTAGCTGGTAATTACGACGTGTAAAAGTGTGGTCGTATTAAGCGGAATGCACTTGATATACACTTCAAATATCGGAAAAAATACACTTACGTCCAGGTGGACGAAAGTTCTTTCATCACTAGAACCGTAAGAGTACAGACCTATACTGAATTATTTATGGCTACCTAACAAGTGCAGTTGGGCTCTCAGGCGCTCAGTCATCATTCGAAATGGTAGACATGGACCATTAAAAATCTACTCGTGGAAGCTCACTGAGATATGAGAGGACTTCCTTCAGGGGAGAACTCTGTAACTCTTTTCCCCATTTTGTAGCCTATCTTTCAACTGCAATGTTATAGTTTTATCAGGTATGTGCAGAAAATCACAAGATATTTTTTAGGAAAATTTGGCTTAAGGTGCGTACCACTTCACGTTGAATTACAGACTAGTGAATTATGAATCACAACAATAAAAGTCTCCTCGGGATGTCCACACTTATTTTTCAGGTTCTAGTCTTACTCATTGAAAACTCGAGAAGTTCTATGCTCTGTATATGATTGATTTTGGAATAATCAATCATCTTAATTCTTTTCTTTCTTTACGCTTGGAAACTTGCGCTTTCATCTTGAAATTTTGTCCATGATTTGCGTTATGATTTACAGTGTCTTGATAGATTATCTTGGTCTTGACAAACATTTACGCGTTTTGTTATTACGAAGCGTCTGACTGAGATACCTAGCCGGCATACTAAGGATTCTTGTGCCAGCCCTCATATTATTGAGCTGCAACTTGATCGCGTGGCTGCCGACTATCTCATGGCGCGCTCGGCATCCTGTCGGGGCATTCCGACCGACAAAGAGAGCTGCTCATCCTGTCCCTGTATTTCTCGGAGCTGGTCTCCAGTGTCGGTTTTGTTGCCATAGCTGCTTGTTGCACGTGCGTTGTCGTTTATTTTTCACAGCGGGTTGTAGTATTAGTGTGGAAGTTTTTCCACAATAGAAATCATAAAATAACTATTTGTTCTAGTACAATTAATCTATTATTTTTGCCTGAATTGCGTGAAAGTATTTTGTATGAAAAGATTGCCTTCACTGAAAGAATATAACACTCGAATTACAGTTGGACGGCGTAGACCGTAAGACATGGATTTCAGTGTCGACTTGTTACCATTGCTCCAATGTTGCGGTGTTATGATTTTCTAGTTATTATATCTGTAGAACAAATAAGTTTCTTTCTTAACATCGGGATAGTATAGCTAGGTCTCCAAATCGAGAGATCTGGGAAGTCGTACTTTACTAATGAATCCTGCTATGAACAGTTATTTCCTAGACGTAGGTGAGAAATGCTGTTACATATATCCGAGTGCCGTATTAAATCATTCGTAGACTTCGGTAGCCTTGTTCGTCTCGTTCCCATTTATTGCAACATTTTTCAAATGTTTCCCAATTTTAAACATGTACTGAGTTATAGAGTAAAATGTTACTTTAGGTTCACGAAAATGGTTGTCTTCTGTAGCTTCGTATTTATCTCAGGAAAAGTGTTAAAAAACTTAGCCGTCAAATTGAATTAAAAAAAAATATTAATTCTTCTTGGTTGTTAAGTCTTGTCAACAGCCAGTGCTTTTTTTGCAGGCTAATGAGCTCGTAGGTTTGAAGGTTTTCGATTTAGTATTTCAATCTATAGTTCTACGCCCCTCTTGATCAGAATAGTTTTTTTAATGTCTTTTCACACATAAACGCACGAATACCTTCATCGCTTTATCAGAACGCAGGGTAGGTAAACAATCTGCCTTGATTATGAATTAAAAAATAGGATAGTCGAACCAATTGCTGTTACTGAGAGTGATGATAGCTGAAATACATTTAAACATATGCGAAACAATTAATATTATTTGGGGAGTTTTGATTCCATTTGAGCGGAGCAGTTCATAGCATGCGATTTAAACTGTAAATTATGTTATTGATCTTAAGTGTTGTATTTAATGGTGATATGTATGTATTTGTGATTCATCGTGGTATCACTTATTTTACATAACTTTTTTTATCATACTGAATCCTCAATTGTAGCACGGATTGTTGCTGGACGCTTTATTTTAGCTCCATTGTGGGATCGAGTACAAGCAAGTGGAGTCGTTGGACAGGTCTATTTTGAGCTACTATAATTGGTCTATTCTTCTCAGCATCGAACACATGGCCTAAGTCTATCTATGTCTCAAATAGAACAAAAGCTTTACTTGCACTTCATTAATTTGTATACGGTACAAATTGGCAAACTTCGTCTTAGGACTATTCAGTAAAGTTACTATACTATTAAAATGTTTCAAGATACCAAACATGTCCACTTGTAGTAGAGGAAATTTTAATTTACCGCATTTTCTGCGAAAGCAATTATCCAGTTCATATTTTATATTTTTTACCTTGCCCTTTCGTTTCAATGGTATTCGTCTCTTTGTTTCCGATTGAGGGCGTTTGGAAGTATGGAAAATTTAATTTCGTATTCTATAAAACATTGACATAATGATCGAATATTAGTTATTAAATTTTTTAACAGATACTTTAAACTGAGACATTTTGTCATCAGTTCAATCGGGCTGATTGTTCTTGAATTATGTTTTTCATCCATATTCTGTGTTGAAGTTTGTCGACCAAAGTATCATAAACGACGAGTTATACGAGGGAATTTTCATCAGGGTTTTAATGCTTTAGATTTAGTACTCACGTCTCCCTTATGGGAGAATGCTTTTGTTCAAAAGGATTTGATTTGAAAAATGATGAAACCCCGGTAATGAAGTGCGTATATTGCACGCCCACGCACAGGGGCCCCCCGGCCACCTCATCGCCAGGCCATATCAGATCAGACTGCGGTGAGGGACCAGTTCTCCTTGAGTTCTACTGCTTTTGAGTGGCGCTCTACATTTTGTTTTTTCAACAGACGACGATAACTGACATAATTTATTTACGTGCTATCAGAAGCAAGCGATATTGAAGTAAATATACTTGTCCTTTTTTACCTTCCCAGTTTCAGAATACAAATATTTGAAAACGATGGCGTCTGATGCTCCTATTTCTTCTTTAATGCTGGTTGAAGTAAGTTTTATTTGAGTTTTATTGTTAAAATTTGAGTCCCTTTCGCCTTACGCAGTTCGTATGACTGATAGCATGCTTACATGCACTTTCTAGTACTTGCCTAGCGTGGTGAGCTATTATATTCTGAACAATGATATTCGAAAACGCAGGTTTTGGATAATATTGTGTACCCTATTTCTTGTCAATTACATCGATAAATTATCTCAATTGCACCCTACATTATGTATCATTTATTGCTAGATGTTGCATTATAAGTGATATTTCATCCGCAGCATCTTACGACATTTTAATCGTATTGCCAAACTCTTGCGGACGTGTTTTATTTAATACAGTGTAAAATGTGGAAATGTTCTCAAAGAGGTATGCGTCGGAAAACGTGGATTTTTAAGTGGGGCACTATTAGATAAATTTAAATTTGCATCTAGACTTTTTGCGATGCAATGTTATTGGAATCCAATAATCAGCATCTTGGAGCCTAGATGACGGAAATCGAGATCTCCAGCTTTAAGATAAAAAATTTCCGCTGTAGGAACAGACTAAAAACTCTTAAAGGAGTTGTTACTGATACATTTCATTATTTGAAATTCACTCTTGTTTTTCAGCACCCTGAGTTCAGCGAGGAGGAGCTGACTCAGATCATGGGGTTGTTCTGTAAGTACGCCACTCCTGCAGACAAGACGGGCTTCATGGACCTGGCCAACCTGAAGCAGCTCCTGCAGGCTCTCGATCTAGCGCAGACCCACCTCGAGAGCAAACAGACGTTCGACAAGTATGCCAAAGATGGCAAGCTCAATCTCGGCTGTTTCATGAAAATGGTCAAGGACCTGACGAGCAAGGCCGGCACCATAAGCCTTGAGGTAAGCTTTTGTCAAGATAC
This sequence comes from Orchestia grillus, assembly GCA_014899125.1. NCBI lineage: Eukaryota > Metazoa > Arthropoda > Malacostraca > Amphipoda > Talitridae > Orchestia > Orchestia grillus. Next base: position 29,441 of record VOMN01009926.1, read on the forward strand.
GCGAGAATTTTTAAATCAGTGTTTTGGCAGATGCCGGTACATACTGTAGTATTGATTTCAGATACATCGTTGCTCTTTCGGTGCGAGATAGTCAAAGTCACTGAAGCGCTGCTATCACTACTACTAATACTAATACTCATTACGTAAATGTTACTCTTTAAGCACGTAGTCGATGTAACGGGTATTTTGAAGCCCCAGAAAAGTCAATTCAATCTTTGCTATTGAATACTTCGATGACTCATCTGAGTAAATGTACACAGACTGAAGCCTAGTGTGAATCCGGCCTTGGATCTTTGGGGCTAGGAATCACTGTGAGTTTTGTACTAATTATTTGTATCATGTTAGGTTACCTAGCTATGTATAGGCCTTCGGGACTTCTATAGCTTTCGGACCCACTTCACTTCATCCTGAACTTGCTGTTTCTATTCGCAGAGGATCGTGTGGGAACACAGCTTGTGCATAGATTCCCCGTTCTCGATAGTTTATAAAAAATGATCTCTAAATGAAGGGATTTACCCTGTTTAGAGCGGATAGATTGCAGGGCATACAGAAAGGTCGAGTCGCTCTATTCGTCAGGAATGAAATAGCATCCCGCACAGTCGTCCTGACAGCTGGGTCAAATGAGGCGGTGGAATATTTAGTACTGTATCTCAACCACCTGAAACTTGCCC
>VOMN01009934.1:0-26599 GCA_014899125.1 Orchestia grillus
AGCGTTTACTTTTACCAACTTTTTTTTGGGTCACCCTGTACAAACGGAGAATTGAACGACGGAAGATATTTGCGAGGTGTAAAAGATTCACGCGAGAGATAGCTGATGCCAGACGCGGCGTGAGAAAATGAGCGGGAAAGTGCTGTGCCGCTGGTAGACACACAAGAAAACACTCTCACTCGAGTAGGTGGCTGCCATGATCTGCTTTAGAAATGCTCTTCATAAAACAAAGAACGCTAACGAGCAGCACAAACACTTTCAGCCAAGTCCGGGGAGAGCTTTTCGAAGGGTCGTAGTCGGAGAAAATAGGAAGCAAGATGTACGTGCGCATCTCAGCGGAATGACTTTATTTAAGATTGTGCTAACTCTCAGACATCACTTACAGCATTTATGCGTATTTTGTATCCCTCTGAAACATTGTGAACTTATCACTTTTGGTCAAAGTTGAGGCTGTAACTTTTGCGTCAGAAACGTCCACATTCGCGAGGTCTCAGCCGACGTCACGTACCATGTTCTACTGCGGTCTTCGAGAAATTAATGGTCGGTGAGATATTGGGCAAAGTATGATGAAGTTATTATTATGACTTCAGTTTATGAAAAGCTGAAGTAACAGGAAACGATATTGTGACTCATGCATAAAATGCGAAAGCCTTTCTTTTGTGTTAAGAAAAACAATTGTGAATTTTCACCGCTCATTTGCCAACAAAAATAAGTGAAGCTGTACGCTCTCACAAAATTGGCCCCAGAGTTATAAGTAGTCTTGTCGGTACGCTGTTCTGTCCTTTTCCAACTTGGAAGTTATTTCTCGTGATGAAAAAAAAAACAATATTTAATTCTCTATACCCTTGACAAATTAGTTTAAATAGCGCATAATTTAATTGAGACGCAATACGCACTAATAGAGTGCGAGAGCACTTGCATCAGGCCGCAAATGTCACGCAAGATTAAATTATTTGAACGTCGAGAGTATTGCAATCAGGGAACATAATATTGTAAGAATAAGTCCTTAAATAGGAGGTACATGTTTTCACTAAATCATATGAACCACATCAATACATAGTTTCTGGAGGTCTAGGAGTAATCCGGCACGAATAGCTAACCGTAAAGGATACTGTAATTAAAAAATGAAAGCTTGACTGAAAAATTCTATGTCTTCCGTGGTATGCGTAAATTTTTTCAAGTGCATGCTTTCAGGGCACATGCAACTATTTCGATGCCTGGCATTGTCGCGACATTCGGTCAGTAGTGAAAACCTCACAAATAGAGCGGCACAAATAAGACGACGCCACAACTCGCGTTGTGCGGCGTAGAGCTGGGTGAGACAAGCTTATCAGACCGCAGGAATTCTCAGTACACGCAATTCGGAAGCAAATTCAGGAAATGTGTCGCAGAAGATAAGGCATATCAGACGGTGCATACAAGTATGACCTCGTCCCACGTCAGTCTTAATACAACACCCGCAGGAAAGTTCCGTACCGCTGCGTATGTTGGGGCTCCGTATGTTGTGGGCTGCGCATGTTGGGGTCCTTATGTTGAGGTGCCACAATTGTCCCTCCATTTAGTCCTGGTTATTTAAAATAAGACACCGTACACTCGTATCTTACACACCTCGAACTCTGAACGGGACACAATAAGCATCGAAACAGACCTTAATCGCCTCCGACGCACCGAAACCTGGCAAACGAGCTTCAATATTTACAAATGTTCAGTGATGCACGTTGGAACCAATAACAGACATTTTCAATACTCAATGAGCGACAGACCTATCGACGAGGTAAAACAATGAAGAGAACTTGGCATCACTATCACTCAAAACTCAAGCTTGACAAGCAAGCCTCGTAGAAAAAGGGTCAAGAATACAAGCAAAATTCTCGTTTCATCGCATTAACTTTGACTATAAGCTTAAAGACACATTACTTCTTTATGAAGCACTAGCCCGACCACGTCTGGAATATAAAGTACGACTCTGGCCTCCTACCTTGCGACGAGACATAAATAAAATAGAGCAAATTCAGCTAAAAGAAAAAATTATCCCTGATCTCCGGAACCTCAGCTACGAACCCCGTCTCCAACAGCTTACACTCATCTCACTTGAGCAAAGAAGACTGCGAGGTTAACCAATCGAGGCCTACAATTATCTAAACGGCTTCAGCTACGTTAACCCTGAAGAGCTCATCGAAAAGTAGCTCATCAAAGACAGTAACTTTTGCATCAGGAATAATTGCCATAAGCTTATGAGAAAATCCTTCAGAACACCCAGACCCTCAATTTTTTTCATGTTTAATTGGTAAGAATCTGGAACTAATTCCTGGAAAATAATCTCTGTTCTCACCGTGGACACGCTCAAAAATCGTCTAGGCAGCTGGTTAGTGAATCCCCAGCATATTATACTACTGATTCGAGGTCCCATTTTGAAAATTACTAAAGATGATTAGAAAAATTAAGTACACGAAATGATCCCAGTGTTGCACAGCGTCTGTTTCCTCATGATAAAACAAGTGTTCTAATGCCTGTGCTTGAAAGTTGATGGCTATGATTATGATTGGTTAATTGTTGAATACTTCCTTTTACCTCTGCAGAGGTGGAGTGGTTAGTGAACGAAAACACTGGCACGTCTTACCCAGGGGCACTGTGGCGACGGAGGGCCTGCTCTGTCCATGGTGGGGGCACGTGGTGCAGTATGGGGGAGCAGCACCCCCAGGACCCCACCATGGCGGGATTGTGCTGCAGGTGGCGTTGGTACAACAGCTGGTGGCCGCCTCCAGAAGCTTCATGTCGGCCGCACCAGTGTGGCTGAGTTGGTAAAGTCATGTCGACTAACGCGTCCAAATCAAGCCACTGCTCTCAGCACAGTCATAAGAACGTCCTGTCCTGCCAGATTTTTTCCCAGGATGGCTTCAAGACGCTCATGGTAGGTACACACTTCTGGCTTGAAAATCATTTGTTATACGGATACTTATTTGAGCCTATCACACTCTTAATTTCCTGCTCAGAAACAATTGGAGCAGTTTTCAGTATCGGGGCACTGGGTCGCAGCTCACCGGTTTGGAAGGACCAGCGCACGATCTGCGATCACCATCACTTCAGAACTCGGGAGGCATGAGCCTCAGATCGCAAAACGCTTCTCACGCACTACACGCAGTCTTTTTTCCTGTCTCACAAGCAAATGAGCTACCTACACGTCTGTGTTATTTCAGCAGACATGAGAAGGAAAATCACTCTCCTGCAACACCTCGACGAAAGTCTCGGTTACCGTTTTAACGTCATTTGTTGCATGAGTTTTTCTTCCCAGGCGCTAGAAAGAGTTCCTTCGGGTGTGCTAAGCCTCGAGCAATCGTAATGAAGCTAGAATATTGGGGAACAGTTTAACCTTTTCAAGAGTTGTTCTCTGATTCAACTAAATGTAGTATTATCATAGAAGTACTGACAGGAACTTGGTAATTTACTCAGATCTTCTGATTTTTTACACATTTAATCAGAAAAAAATTCAGATACGTAAAAAATCATTAAGTGCGAACTCGAAATTTGGAAAAATTCTGCGTTCTGAGTGCTAAAATGTTGACAATATCACACACTTGAGCAACAGGATTGAGTACTTAATAGGAATCAAACCAGCTGTATTCGTAGATACATTTAAAATATTTTTCTTGTATATCGTACAGAGAGCCTGTAGGAAGAAATCGTAAAATTAGAATACGAATCGAAGGTTAAGAGAAAAAACGATTTTGTACGTCAAATTAGGCGAACACCACGAAGTGTTATAAATGATCCTGGCACTAGCAATCAAGGCAGGGTTCGCTCCGGCTCCGTGCGGATGCCATCTGTTCTGAGCACCGCAATTTCCCTCACTACAAATGAATAGAGTAAAGTCTCCAAACCAGGTCGACACACAGAACATCATGTGCGTCAAATGACAGTCTTCACGATCTTGAAGTTCATATGAGGTGCCTAAATCCTAGACTGCTACAAGGAAAATATTGAGCCTTCAGCACTGCCTGGCTAGTGCATTGTTACGTAGCACTCGTTCTCGGAACAGGCTTTTCAAGTTCTCTTCATTTGAGTTGCAAACACATATACGTTTCCATAAACGTATTGTATTACGCTTGCTCTTTTTTCATATTAGACTCGCGATTGCGAGATTACCAAGCACAAATTCGATGGCAGAAAATGAAACAAAAAACTCGTATCTACGGAAAATATACTTGATATGAAAATAAAAATGGCATGCATCTACGAAGGCAACAAATTGACTCTTCAAGGCCCTCCCATCGTTTGGATTATAAAATGTGCTAAAAAATGAATACTTAAAGGTATGAAGTAAAACCACTCCTCTGTGAGAGCAAGCCCTTCAAATTTATAGACTAATCTAGAGTTACAGCTACAAATATTTCTCCTTAAAATTGTATACCCATAATATACTTGCGCAGTACTTTATACTTTTATACTAATATAATTTATCATACATACTCTTGGTCTTTCAAAATTTTCAACTTACTGTCACCGTTCAAGATTCAAAGTTTTCAACTAAAAGTCTCTGTTCAAGATTCCCACAGTGCGTTATATGACATAACATTTTATACCAAATGTGTGAGCCAATGCCACTCCAATGAGCGGTTCCTATATATTGTTTTGAATTCATTAATATTTATCGACCGACGAATAGAAAAGTAAGCAAACAATTTCCATTGCTGACTCAACGCGAACTTTATCGTTGAACAAATAGCTGCCCTAGTTGCTGCCATTGAATAATTATTCTTTGGAGAGGGTTTTTAAATGTTTACGGGGAAGTAGTCGAAATTTTCAAAGCAATGGTACACCACAACGCTACGTATCAAATTCATATCATTGAGGTACACTAACTTTTCAAAGAATGAAAACTCACTTTCGGAACTGCTCACATTATCAATTATAGCAGACCATTTCTGAAGAATCAAGTCCGTCGTGAAATCATTAAGCATTAGATGGTCCGACAATGAGCATCAGAAACGAAAGTCAGGATATTTGCATTTCCATGTGTTCGAAGAAGTGCCAGGTGCAATTACCACGCACCCAAACATCGCAAGTTGCAACACGAGCGTGGCTTTATCAATGACACTCGCGCCGTGTACCTCACAGGCCCAGGCGACAGAACTGCTGTGGCTGTCGGCACACGTCTCCTCAGCGCCAAGCTCGCCGCTGCACCCTCAGTGTGAAACACGTGCCTTCGAGCAACGCAAAAAGGGGAACTCATGTTTTATGGTCCCAAACTGAATTCGCTCGTCGCTCACAGTTATTTTCCTTGTTCCTATCTACAGGACTTTTTGCTTACGAGTTCGTTATATGTAGAGTACGAAGAAATGGATGAATGAAGGGGTGGCATGTTTCTGTGGGGTTTTAGAAATGAGGATGGTTAAATAAATGTGTTTCGTATTTAAAGTTTTCTACGAGGTTTCTCTACGCGAAGAAGGTAAAAGTTTCGAGGTATTTAACTTTTTACATTTTCTTCGACTTCACAGCATCCTGGAGCGTAATGCTTACGCAGATGTTTAAAATACATTGGCAATGTTGCATCTCTACGACTTTCCCGAGATCATACAGCCATTAACGAACTTGATACTAAACAAAGCTTGAGCAACACAATTAAGTTGCTTCAATTCCGTACCGCAGTCCTGTACGGAAGTCCCTGGAGAGCATGGATGGCAGCTTGTTTAGGTGCAGAGCTCTATACCTTTAAGGCATGAGATACACGTCGTAGCTTTTAACAAGCTCACCAATAGATGACAGAAAGCCTATTCTGGTCAACTTGTCTGGGCTTACTGGAACTATGTCTTAGGATATTGTAAAAAATGAATGGAAAGATACTTTGAGCATTCTCCGAATTTCATTTGCGTCCCTCTTCTCTTCAAAAATGATGAGTGTACGAAAAATGAGGGCAAAGCTAATGGTTTAGCTTTACAATGGTCGAACTATTTAGTCAACCGTTTTCTTCCAGGTTTGCATAAATTACAGGTAGGGAATTAAAGTTTATCGATCCATTCGGAAATCAGTACTCGTCTTAACGGGACTTCATTTGAAGAAGTCCCTTTAAATTAACTATTACATAACTGGGATTATGCAATATTTCAAAATCTAATGATTTCCAACGCTAGGGACGAGGGAAATTCTATCTATGTGCCGAGAAAACCAACTTGCGTAGTTTGGCATGAGGGAAATATGAGAACCGAAGAAGAAAGACAAGTCTGCATTGGTGCGGTTGGCCTGAATACCTGCCAGAAACGGCTCTACTATCTAGTGCTTTAGTACATGTCAAAGTGGAAACGGAGAGAAAGTCAGCTTTGCTCTTTAATCGGAACCGTCTAAAGAAGATAAAATTTTTAAATTTTTTCTCTCTTTTTTGGTGTGACTATGTTTCAGATGCGTTCGTTATTAACGCGTCGAGAACAGCTAGCACTGCACTGGCTCTACATTTTTGTTCCTTCCACCACCGCCGCACATTAACAACCGTACACACGAATGGTTTCTGGAAAAACATACAAACAATAGGCCAATTCTATGAAACATCGAATAATACATAACACTATTGGAAACTATAATGTGAAATAAACAACTTCACCTACATGTCTTTACATAACATACAATTACGCGCAGCAAAAAAAGAGAAATTATTCACAGAATACAGGAGAGGAAAACTTATACTGCCAGCTCATCTCAACTAACATTAGGCACACCTCAATTACCGCCTCCGCCCACACGTCTATCTGGCTCATACAACTGAAGCTTCAGGATGGTTTCAAACTTTTCTTTTAATAACCGTTCAAGGAAATAGAAAAAATGTAAGCCAGCCCTAGGAACATAAATTTTATTAAATTGCAGCTGCACTCTCCCAGATGTTTTTTTTTAATTTCTGCCAATCCCCCGGCAACGAATCGTAAATTTTTGTATTGCCTTGTTTCGTGACAGCTGTAATTGGGTTCTCAGTACGGTGTTAAGCCTAACACAAATTGCAAGTAACAAATTTAATATCCGTGCTGCAACGTCGTTACAAAGCGTGCACAGAGCAAACAACGTGCGAGACCGACAGAAGCTCACGCTGCATGTGACGCAAGGCTGCTGGGACACAACAGGATGTCCTTCATATCCGGTGGCTGGCTAGGAAACGGCTTCTCTCTCAGCGCACCCGGTGCACGACTCCAATGGAAACCATAAAACGTTATTTATTCTGAAGTAATTCATAAAAGGTTATTTATTCTGAAGTAATTCACAACCAACGCAAATTAACAATCGAGTTTTCAGCAAGTAGCAGTGCAATATCGAAATAAAACCCATAAACTACGTTGGAAGTTTGAACTGTGAGTTGTAATAAGATGTCTACGAAAGCTGAAGTTTCTACACGCCCTTCGTTCGATTTCTGGATGACTGATATGTAGCATTGTCAATCCAGTTTTCGGGCTTCCTGAAATAAAAAAGCATCAAAAGCTGAACCCCTAACTGAACTAAATTAGGTCTTAGTCTTGCCCTAAGTTAGGACCTGGGGAAATCATTCCGTGGTCCATTGAGCGCTCCTCCTGGAGCAGTCACGTAGTTCCGTGCGACCTCCGCTGCCTCGGAGCCACACACCATTTCAAAACACGCTCGCTGGTGATAGATCGGGGTTTTTCATTTGGAATGTTAACGGCGTAAATTACACCAGCTGCCGGTATTGTTTGTGGTTTTGCTTGAATGCTGCAGCTCTGCGGGTTTGAAAATTATACGAAATACGAGCTGGTGCTTCACTACCTGAGAAAATGTCCTACTACAGGGACCGTTTGACGATTAAAATACGCAAACAAAGCCATTTCCTGGCAGTAATTAAATTAAACTAAGGCACTGCCAAAAGCCAAAGCATAGCATATAATCAAGCGGCTTCAGGTGCTTCCTGCCTTCAATGGGGATCATTAGCTAAGTGCTGATCCGTAGGAAGGAAGGTTGGATCCAAGATAGGTCTGGGCGGCCATGACGCGCAACCGCACAGCAGGCAGCTCGCTGCAAAGCCCCGTTGCTGCAATAAAACCAAGAGGAAACACGTGCCAGCAACTTGTAACAATCAATATTCCCTTGCAACTTGCTTATCCTTGTGCCCAAACCCTCACCAGCACACCAGTAATTCCTTGTCGATCTTCATATCAAGAACCAATTCGACACAAAAGTGCATGCATTTAACTATAAGACGAAGTCTATTCGAACCTGAAGTTCCTCGTTCTCATGCTGAAGCGTTATCTATTTTAAAAGTTATCGACATACTAAAATCCAGTAGTATCTTACGTAGTGTTGACATTTGAAAGAAAAACGAGGCATCTATCAAATTTCCAGTAAATTATAGCTCATTCAAAAGACCAACAGAGGCCGAGCCGAATATCTGTTGCACGTGTGTTAATGATAACTTTACTGTAATACTTCTCAGCGAGAAAATTTCCAAGCAAAAAATGAATAAGATCACCAGTGATAATGGTCTTGCCTGCTCTAGGGCATGGATATTAAATGCTTTAATAAAGGAGCGAATGAAGCCGTCTGTTGCGTTAATGATATTAGAGCAATAAATGCAAGGCTAACCGCTGCTGCTGTCACCAGCGATTACATTTTAAGAGGAGAGGCCGCTTGAGGCCTTAATCGATTTCACGCTGCTGGACCAGGACACGCTTTTAGCGAAAAAAATGATGCGTTCAATTTCTGTGAGAGAATAATATGAGCAAATGCTCTGGAATGCGAAAGTCTGATTCATTGCGTTACTATTATACTTTTGTGGTAATTGCATCAATTACATATTTGCTGTCAATGATTAAACATGCGAGATGGAAATGTGTGCATACGAATATTGTCAATGTTTCACTACGCCAAACAATCTCGAACTTGATTATGACACCCAAGCCGTTTGAAATTTTTTTGATCATTATTGTTCAAGTTTGAAGTAAGAGTGAAGCAAGCTTTAACTTTACGACCACATTTCCCATGTTTTATATTACCAAGATCCTCTTGGTACTCTTTGTATCACATTTTTTTCGGGCCTATACTTGGAATTGAGAATGAGTTTATCAAGAGAAGTTCTGCAGGTCTATTGCTTCTGAAATCTTGTTATGGCATCAAACGTGAAGAGTAACGCCGTAAGTCACTATTGTTGCAATATGCCACCTTACGGCAAAATTCCACACTCGCTACAATATGCCGCACTTGGTACAATGTACCACACGCCACAATATGCCATACTTGGTACAGTGTGCCACATGCCACAATGTGCCATACTTGGTGCAGTGTGCCACATGCCACAATACGCTATTCATACAAACCAAATGCCCATCTCACTAGAGAGATCGAACTTCAATTACCGAGTTCTGTGTCAGCGAAGTAGCAGCTTATAGGAACTGCTCACTCAGTATTTACTAAACGTGGAGGATGGTATTTCTGCGGTACAATGGAATTGAATCTTGGATTATTTTAGCTGGAGCAACAAAGGGTGCTCAGAAAATTGTAATCTAAAGTTGTCTTCTATTCAGAGTGGAACCAACAGAGTTAGACCTGAAAGACTTTTTAAATCCCACGCTAACATATTCTTGTCTAAAACTCCTACTTCACGTTTTTTCCGCAGAATTGAAGGGTAGAATACTTTCGCATTCAAAAAAGAACAATGACACGTTGGCGGAGATAGTGAACGGTATCTTGTTTGACCTGATGTTTGGGAACTCAAAACGTCATCGACAACCAGGCGGCATTACTACGGAGGCCCACCATGCATCATGGAGCCTGGAGTAGATCCTACTGATCAAAGCTGATTTTATGTTTTTGGGTTTTAGAAATTGGTTGCTTTGACAGCCACATAGGAATTAAATTGGAGTGATGAAACACTCCTGGAGACTACCGCAGGGTTAAAAGCTTGTTTTACTTCACATTAGTTCTAAAAAAAAGCAATTGACCCGCGAGGTTCATATATTTTAATGTAAACGTGTGTGAGCCCAGGTTGAGGCGTTAAGGGCTGCGAGAGGCCATTAATGTGCCATAAAAACGCTTGGCAAGCACTCCCTGCCCTGCAACATTGAGTACGTTTTTATGAAAGACGGCTAGCGCTTTCGTTAGAATAAACCTCTTTTTGCCTGTTTCTTGACGTTATTCACGGGAATACATGTTTAGATAGCAAAGGCTTACTTAAAAAAGGTAAGCTTAAATAAGTCGCGCAATTCACTAAAAGTTACTGATTTTACGGAAGGTTTACTGAGTTACAAATTTTCTGGCTATCATGTTTTATAAATAAGAGAAAACTCACAGTATAAGAACACTTGAGTCGGTATATTTATGGGAGTGGGAACATCTATGGAGGTGCTGTATAGCAATGTTCATGGCTATGAATTTCTAACTGTGCAGAGTCCTAAAACGAATTCACTATTCATGAATTGGAGCATGTGAATTCTTTTCTAACGCGTCCTAAAAAAATTTTACTCATATATATCACCCCAACCCGTGCAATAACTGGTAGGAATATTAATTAGCAAATTATTGCTTTTAATCTATAACTCTGATATCATTAAAAGCCTTGCGTTCAGAAGGATTCGTGTTGCTATTAATTAGCCATACACATGGCTAATTAATAGTCGAGACTCAATGCGTTGTCAAACCGAGACAACAGATTCAGCTTTTACTCATGCAGCTCCGCCATCACTCGTGTTCTCACGACGTGGTTTCTCAAGAGAGACACGAGGGAAAGAAAAAGCCTGGATCTATAAGGACTAATAAAAATTTCTGGCTAGTTGTGTTCGTCGTTCATTTGGTTTAAGACGCACAATTTATCAATTCCGACTGAAATGTTATTATTCACGCTTCCTTCACTTTATTAATACACCGATATCACGGCTGATTCTTAATTCGTCGCCTTTTCAGTTAAGGTTTACGATATTTAACTCACCTCTTATCTGTTCACTCTCTCCTCACACTTATAATATTTTTTCTCGTTTTGTGACTCGCTCACAACTTCTGCGTGTCATCACTCGCACATCCTCATTAGCCAAACTTTCAAACATGACAGCTTTCTCGAGTTTAACTGTTTTCCTGTGAAAAGAAGGCTCGCAGGCTTCAAGTTTCCGCACCGGATTTATCAGTCATGACATTCTCATGCAGGGCATTTATAATTCAACCTGTGCAATATTTCATTTGAAAATTATGGGCTGCATCGTTTCAAAAAATGATTCTCACAGTCTGTATGCATCGCCCTCCAGTATACTTTCAAAACTTTAACCACGCACTCTCGTGACACTTCTTCTATTATGCCTTCATAATATTCATCAAAAAAGCATGGTGCCTTCACATAGCTCTACCTCAACTCTACATGTTCTTACACTCGCTCTCATATTCAACATTAATCCTTGCCCCTGAAATGATCAACGTTCCTTTAGCTCAGCCTTTTAATTCAATCTCGCTTGATACTATTATCAGCCGTAACGTAGAATTTATCAAGATAACTGAGGACCACAGCACATCTCACTTTATTTAGTCAGACACTCCGCAACTCGATCGTGCCACGTCAACCACACATTTCACAAACTACGGACCTGGCCATAAGTCACGTTCTTCTCCCCCTGTTAGCCCTTGTGCTGTCACATTTTATCCGCGACTTCTCGACCATACGTACTTCTAACTTGACAAAACAGACTCATCCTATTATGTACATATAGGGTGAGCGAGCGAGGTGTACACCCTTTTTGTAATATCAATAAACAACATATAAAATAGCAAATTTTTGATCAATCCTGGCTAAATTTTACCTCGGTATTACGTATGCGGAATTTGTTTCTTCAGAACTTTATTTCTATATTTAATAATTATGAGCAAAATTAGTGAAGCTGTTAGTGAATTGTATAACACAGGAAAGAAACCAGGGGAAATTTGTAGACTTTTCAAGCTCCGTGTGAGCAGACTAGGAGGTAATTGGTCTTGAGACGTCCTAAAGAGATAGAATCGCACCTGCCAAGAACGAGAAGTACTCCAAATCGGTCAGTTAGAACGCCTCAACTGACTCAAAATAAAAGAGAAAAAATTCGGAGGGACTCAAGGAGAGGAATTAAGAAACTCGCTTCAGTAGCCTTTGTCAACTGTGGTACCGTGCGAAATGTACTGAGGAAGAGTTTAGAGCTATCACCCTACAATACGAGTTAAGCTCAAACACTGTTTCAACACACAAAAGCAAAAAGGTTGAGTTGATCAAAATTCCTCTTTGATAGCTGAATCATGGCTCTCAGCCCCCAGTGTTGTAGTAGTAGTAGTGAAAGCAGCGCTTCAACAACTCAAGATTATCTCGCACCCCCCCAGTGTTGTGGGCCGAGGAAAAATTACCCACTATGTGGGCAATCTACAACACAACAATGACCGCACATGCACGAAGTTAAGCAAGATATTCCGGTGAAAACGAGTCTGTCTTTCCAGTTTCAAAATCCGGCCTCTGTAATAATTTGCAGTAGTGTGACCTCGGTAGACAGAAGACTCCACTCATATTTATGGATGAAAGAGTAAAGATAATGCAGCACACATTTCCGAACATATTGAAGAACCATTTGTTTACTTAGATCCACACATTTGGTGAGTCTGGAATTACCCTTTACTTTATTTAGTCCAAGGAGTTGCACAACACACAACATTTGGTGTCGTGCTAGATTTAAACCCTGTGGACTTCAGTGTACGGAGCATTCTTGAAAATTAAGCTTATTCATTTAGTCATCAAAATGTTGAGACTCTTTAGGTTAAGCTTACGTAATACTGGGAAGATATCTTACCAAAAACTATCCACGAAGCATGTAGTCAGGTTGCTGATAGGTTAAAACGTGTAGTAAAGGCGAGAGGTAGATGTATTGAACATTGGAAGAAAAAATAAACTGCATAGCAATGTTATTAATTTGAGTAGAAAAGTTATGGTCAACTTTGCTGTACTGAAGAGTTATTTAAATAAATTTTTGTCAACACTTCGTTTGATCACCCTACAGAGCACTTACTGTACATCATATTGTCGTACTGACTTTGCTTCCGATAATTTACTTCCCTTCCGACCTTAATTAAGCCCCCATTCCTCATTCCAATCGCGCGTCCTGTCAATAATGTTGAGGCATTTAAAACCTAACATGTTGTACTGTATACCGACTCTGTTAGCATGAGGTTGCTCTCGTTCAATACTGTGGTACGACACCGCGCTGCAGTGCACACAACACACACACGTGAATCCTCACAATCAACTCCAACAGTCACACCAGGGTGTTATCTTACATTAAGAACTTAGAGATGCGTAAAATATTCTTCTTCGTCTCAATGTGTTAAGATTGTTCGATTAAATAATATCAGATAAGAAGAAGCCTACAAGGACAAATACTGTAGCCGTGCTAAGCACAAACCCAACTATGATCGTGAATGAAGAAGCTAAGTGAAGTTCTCAATTCACCGAGGGAATTTCTTGAACATATGCAAAAAGTGCATGCTAGCAAAGTGAGCCGTACGTATTTGTCCAACGAGTTTTATCACGTGATATTTAGTACCATATTCTTCAACTTTTCTGTGCTCAAGTGCCCTAATCAGGTCCTGCTTACATTCACTATCTATTATTACACCTACGTGAGTCATGAAGGGTTTTTCTGCGACTCTGATAAGAGACAAAAAATATATAAATAATTCCACATATCACACAACAGTGTAATGTAACATTTTCTTGAACACCTTCATTTCAATTCGGTTCTCTCACTTGCTGGCTCAGCTTCTACAGTTTCTCTCTGTAATAATTGCGATTCACACTCCAAGAGTTCGGCTGATGCAGAACTACAATTGCTGTCGCCACGGGGGGTCAGGCATTATCTCCGAGCGCACATGGACCCGTCGAGTCGCTCAATGCACCCCAACACTTCACTGCGGAATCATCCCACAAATTGCAGAGTGACCGCAAACGTTCATAATCAAGTCGAACTCCCAAGAAGTCCGATGCAAAGTGACGCCGAAAATCTTCGGCTGCCACAGCACCGCGCGCTGAAGTGCATGAACTGTTCTGCCTGAAATATCGAAGGTGGCTTCCAGACAGCGATTTCTTATCAGTGAAGCGCTCTCCTGTCGTACGTGGTGTTGCAGACGTACACTGACTCTCTTTCTGTGTGCGCAGAACATCAAGTTTACGCTGTGAGCTCGGTACACACTCAAACGTTCGGTGCAAATTATGTGTAACTGTAATAAGCGTTTCATTTCACGAAAGCATTCCATCGTCCAATACAACGCATGAAAATAATGAGCCGTCTTAAGTTTGAGAATTTCGTACAGGAAATAATACACCGCTACTGCATTAAACTACTGTAATGAATGAATACATATCCAGCGTGAGTATAATTCTCTTTGATAACATATTCATTCTGAATAATTTCTTCGCACGCTGTGGTTATATTAAACTTGCACTCACAGCTTGCTTATTGACTCAAAGCAGACAATAACTCGTCACGAATACGAAGCACGTTGAGATCAACTCTAAGACTTCATTTGTATGAACAGAGAGGTGAAGTGACTCTACGAAGACGTGTGTCCCGACCGAACTAAAGAAGCCCCCGCGCCTCGCGCAGACCTGCCAGCCACCAAACACCAACTCGGCACTGATCATAGCAGTGCTGCCTGACTACTTGCAACGCACGCACCACCTTCACCCCCACCACCACCGTGACACGAGCTCATTGCCAACTGTGATAGCGCCGCTGCAGCGCTGCCAAACGAGACCAATGCACATTTGAAGAGAGGGCTTTGCCGTGCATGCACTTCAATCAAGTTTTCTATTAACTCTTTCGCTGCCAATAAATCATCTTACTACATAATAATAGCCCAACGTTGTTCGGTTGGTTGGTCCGTCCGTCTCTCTATGACGCTCTTGAGGATTTAGATAGGAGGAAATTCCCGGCTCGTATTTCAAACTAATCAACGACACTGTCAGATAAGGAAGTTCGTATCAGTGATACTGTAAATAACAATATTTCATGTCAGAGTTACCTTAATTAAATATGAGGGCATCTCAAGATATTAACATCATTTATCCCGCCACTTCTGGCGGGGTGCGTCCACTAGTATACGAGTAAAAGCTATACTGACCATCGCTCAGTGGAGCATGTGAGTGACGTAGTATTGTTCTTTTAAGGCGCCTTGGTCTTTCCAGCTAAGTAAGAGATTGGGTCAGATAGCGAATGCGTTTCACGATGGTGACACATATTGAATGAAGCATGCGTGAGTTTGGCAGGAGATGTTCAGCTTGTGAATGAGAACCGCCCCGAGACGGCACAGTCTGACATCGCACCCTAGACAATCCTCCTCGTGCTTGGACAAACCAGTGGCACACAGTCAGAATTCCCGCACAATCTGACTCCAAGGTTGTTTGTGCTAGTCATGGCATTGTTAAAAAGGGGATCTCCTCGGAGTGAAATGGCCCGTTACATATGTACTCTGCAGCCAGCCGAGGTTGTGGCATAGACTGAAAACACAGGGTGCCATATCTCACAAGTCTGATTTTGAGCAACGATCACTCATTTGTTGATCAATAAATTCATCATAAATTCTTTAACAAAAATTCTTCAGGCTATCCATTTCACATTCAAACAAAATTCATTTAATTTTAACTAGAAATGTAACATTATTGTGCAAATGTCAAACAGAATGACTTCACATGAAATAGGATCCGAGCAAAAGTTCACCGCAGCCTTCGTCAACAGTTGTACCTAGCTGTGGTTTACAGACCAAGGTCTCATACGCCTAACCAGGGTCTCATATGCCTGACCAGGGTCTCATATGCCTGACCAGGGTCTCATACGCCTAACCAGGGCCTCATATACCTGACCAAGGCCTCATATGCCTAACATAGGCCTCATATGCCTGACCAGAGCCTCATATGCCTGACCAGGGTCTCATATGCCTAACATAGGCCTCATATGCCTGTCCAGGGCCTCATATGCCTGACCAGAGCCTCATATNAGGGCCTCATATGTCTGACTAGGGCCTCATATGCCTGACCAGGGTCTTCTTCGAAGAGGGTTCGCACTTGCTGGCGGTGCGAAATCAGGAGGTGCGAAAAGCATAAAACATTTAGAAACGGAAAAGACATGTTCTTTTGCCAATAAATTTAGTATAAATTCACGACCTCCTCTATCCTTGGGTAGCTAGACAGGTACAAGGGGTGCGAGGATGCCATTTTCTTAAGGATGCGGGTGTTAAAAAAAGTCGTGAACAATTGCAACAACTGCATTAGATGCATGGGGCAGGGCTGTGAGCAGCAGGTCTAAAAGACGAGTCACTTATTGGGCTCGATCGGCCCTGCGTCTTGGGGCACAAGCTGAGCCTAAGATCTAAAATGGCTAGACTTTCGCTCTGGGCAGGATAGTCCTGTATTTGAGCACTCTGAGCTCTGTTCTATGCACCCTTCAGGTTTACTTTGTGAAGGTTTCGCAGTATTTTGTGTTTTAGCTCCTGAGTTAACATGTTTAATTCGGGTTAAACATAAGTACCGGTGAAATTTAAAATTTTTTTCCCGCGTAGAAATTTGAAACTGACCACCTCACTTGGACCAAACCTCATTCAAAAGCCAATTGACGCCCCGTGGAGTCTCAGCCGGGTAAAAATAGAGTAACGAATGTTGCAGTACAGCCTGAGTAAACTCAATACTCACGGAATTACCGGGCGTTAGAGAATAATAGAATTTGCCAATTTTGTGACGAGACCATAGAAAGAACTTCACGTATTGATACTGAATTAGTATAGGGTACTATTGAACAGGAAAATAATCTCCCAGGCTTCCCGTACACGAACAAACAACAGACTCCAGTCTCAATTCCCAAGCGAGCGAGCGTTCATGTTGACTTGCGGTATTACAGAACCTGTCGTTTTCAATTAAAACGCAAGAGTCCTATTTCGTGTCCTTGTTCTCCACAACGAGAAGTGCACGCTCGTCATGACAGATGGTCGCACCCGTCCTGCCTGACCCACTGCTGGCGCTAATGCCCGCCTCTGATGGTCGGGGCGCGAAAATAAACTGGGCCCAAAGAGCCATTAGTGAGGACGACACACTAATTCTGAGCCAAAAATCATTATCATTTCAAGAAATGGTTGCCCAAAATTTGGAGTTCATATTTTGCAAATATTTAAGCAGTCCCAACTCACCAAACTCCTTCATTCTAATTTGAGGAATCTTTTCATACCTTTAAAAAACGTTAAGCTGTATATTCATATATTCCTTGAAAAATTCATCCACTGTGCATGAACTCCACAAGTGTTGAGAATACACTTCAATATTCATGAAATAATGAGGAAATTAGGTCACAGAAATCGTTAACATGATCTCTTTAATTTCATCATTCGTTTGATGAACAAAAACTTACAAGGACATTGGACGTGTTGTCACCACCGTGTTTGCCAGAACAAAACTGGCCTCGACCTTTAGCATTCATCTCAATGAATGGTTGCTGGATGACAAACGGTCTCAGAGGCTGCTGTGCGACTGGTATTCACGCTGCGCTTGCAAGAAATTGAGGAGGCGCCTCGCGGATCTCAAGCGTTGCATTCAGCAGCCTCCGCTGCACCCGTGCGCGCTGCCACGGCTGTGTTGCTATTCGACCGAGCAAATTGTGCTGACGACCCTGGACTGTTGGGTCTTCATTAGGTAATATGTTCAGAGAAAACTTCCACCTCAATTTTTAAAAACCTGATGAGCCAAAAGAGAGACGTTCATAAAAAGTTTTTGTTAAGTTCTCTCAGAACATACGTGGATGAACAAAACTCTGATATCACGGCTCCGTTCGAACCAGCCTAAAGAAGTTTTCAAAAAGTCACAATTGACGATGTACAGATAGCCTCGCCCGTGTTATGTAATTGAAAATGCTGCTGCGGTCTCCCAAATGAAATGTGAAATGGCCCACATGGTAACGGGCACAATTTTTAACGAAGTACACCACCTCAAGAGCTCCTACTCGCATTCGTATAAATATATAACGGAGCAGAAACTTCTAATAAGCAATGAATAATAATAGTAATAAGTATCTCATATTTTCATGCGAGCTCAGTTTACACAGGCGGGTTCTATCGCTTGAGGTAAACGTGGCATTGGAAGATAAAAATCCGCAGAAATTTAAAGGATTTTGTTGTTTTGTACTGAAGGTAGAAAAGGGGGAAAGGCGAGCATAGATAATTAAGTCGTATCGAATAAGCTGCTACTACGAATTCAGTAGGAACAGTCGTGATCGTTTTTCAATGAATTTAATGTCAGAGTTATTCGAGGGATGGAACTTTAATGCAATGAAATGACACTATTCACGGAGGACGTTTTGTATTCCAACTAAATTCTTCAACACTTACTCGCATATCCTAATATTTTGCCTCGAGCTATGAAGAACGTTTTATTGATGAAGAAAACAGAGCTCTTGTATAATGTATCGATAGAAATTGAAGATGTCGAATTGGTTAGGAATTCTCGATGCGCATAAATTATCAAAATGAACAGATCCTCATGGGAAACTCAGTGAGCGATGTTGTGCGTGGTTGGGCGAACGCGACGTGGCCTAAACTTAAACGTACTTCAGGGCAGGCAACGAGCAATATCGTGTATGAGTACTGTGCAAACTTACATATTTCTTTCACATCATATGAGATGTGATGTTGAATTATCTCAGATTGGAACAAAAGATTAAAATATTTTGAAATTCTAGATAAGAACGGAGTGCCTGAGACCTAAATTAGTCAATCGATAATTTTCTGTCACGTGCGTAGCTGTCGTCGTCAAAAGTCATTGGGAAGAAGTGATGCTTAAAAAAGTGACAAAGGGAGCATTCAGGTTCAGCTCGACATTGACACCGATAACAACATCAAAGTTGGGTAGCAGCGCCATTAGTTGTGTGTGTATAATGTTAGAGCAGTGAGAGAAAGTCGGCCGAGCGCAAGCTCTTTGGTAAAAATTAAACAAATTGTGCATTCAAAACTTGGTAATGCTCTTCTGTTGCGGGGATTATGTCCCAAACGTTATCCACAGCACATAATCCAACGATCTTTAGTGATGGAGAGTCATTGCTAACGCAGGAAAGTAAAGCGCTTCAAATAAAGATTATTTTAAATGTGATCGACGGTTTGATTCGTCGAGTTGTGTAACCAAACACACAATTGAAGAACTTCCAAATGCGTCTCGTGATCGTAATCTAAGAATAACTAATTCTAAGAATTAATTCTAAGACTAATTACTTATTCTAAGAATAAAAAACAGCCCCCTACCCAAATACACTCGCACACCGAGCACGTACCCAAGCACTGCATAACGTATTATTAGGGTCGCGTACCCCGAAGACGGCGAGCAGAGTTTCAATTCAACTGTCCAGGTAGTTATAAAGCAAAAAGCGCAATTTTGTCCTGAGTCTATTTTATCTACATTTACCAATTTTACTTTATTCCAGAATGAATAAAACACGAACATATTTGAACGTCATATTTAATTGATCAATTCTTCACTTTCACAAGAGAGATCTGTGCGATGATAAGTAACTTCTCCCAAATAATCTCGCAACAATGTAACCTCCATTGGACAGCGTGATCATTATCATTTGGCGTGAAGAAGTGCGAAGGTAATTCCATTTTTCCTGAAAGCGGCGGCAATTCCTCGTCTCAAAGTATGATAATTAAGTTTCACACCTCCAAGATATAGTTCTATTTTGGCGTCAGTGTGCAGTAAGTCCCAGCCTCCGCGTAGCGAGATAGTACGGCGGCGGCACAGGTGTAAGAGCACGGCGGGTGGAGCTGGCGCAACTGCCGCTAAATTTACAGAGTATAAAATGGAGGCAGCGAAGGAATCTGCCTGCAATCAAAGCGTGCGAAAACAAACCTTGAATATAGTGGCAGACTAATTTCAGAATGTGTGAAATAAAAGGAATATTGAAGAAAAGCATTCAGTTTGCGACGGTTGTTAGTTTACGATTCATGCAATTTTTTTCGACCACATCGTATCTTTTCGTGCTTAGAAATACAATTTCCATAAGAAAAGAACTTTTAATTTCAAAGAAGAACAAAATATTTCTTTGCCGTAATAAACTTTCAACAGCAATAAACGTATGAGAAATCTCGGACTCCAAATACTTCTCGTAGCGAAGATATTAATCTAGTAAGATCGAAAACAACCTGTCGCACAATTCACGGAGCAAGTCGTCTTTAAACAAGGCTCAACTGAATTGCACTGAACCTTCACAGTGAACAGTTGATTCCATTGAAACCTTTTGAATATAACTCAAAAAATGAATCTCTCATGATAAAACCTTAATTAATCTTATCTATATTAATAACAAGTTAACTGAATTTTTATGCCTTGTCATCGAGTAGTTACGATTCCCTTGCAATGAATTTCGTTGAGTTGCGCTTTACCTCGTTGGTCCCTATCCGATTTAGTAATTATGTAATCTCCCATTGCCAGACTATTGAAGCGTTCAGGTCTGTCACTTGCCTCGTAATATGACAAAATTACTTGGGATATAAAAAGCTAAGACATTTCTTCACATGCAAAATTCCACTCAGAAACAACCATTTCATGAAGCAGAAAAGAAAAGCTCTATGCACTGAGCACAATGCACTTTCACTCCATACCCGTAGAAACATGACAGCTCACTGTCATCTTAAATGTTGAATGGAATTTTCTTCCTACAATTATTAGATATAAATAGCGCTTTGATTCACTGTTACACAGTTTTATTTCATTTTTTAATAAAAAATTGTATGGAGAGGTTGAAGCAATTTTTCAGTAATACATCACTCACATATTTTGATACTTGCTAATGTAGCGTGAGCTTTGTTATATTGTCTCAAGATTCAATAGTAAAAATTCTATTGGGAAGAAACTACTTGATTTCAACTGTTATACCACATAACATAAATAGATTTAAACAATTTTAAATCGATAATGAATTGCGAGGCTTACAATTTGATCTTCACTCCAGGATGACGCCTGTGAACTCTTGATCAAAAATCATGAAGTTCTTTTTGGAAGAAGTCTTTTCCACAGTAGTGACAAAGTTGAATTTACACGCTCCTCATGTACATTCGTGCCAATTTTGTCTCATGTTAAGACAATGTATGAAACTTTTAAACTTCTTTACAAATTTAACGGACATTGTCTTTTCTCAGCATTTGCAACGGCACACCGTATCTAAATGGGAATGAAATGATGTGTCGGAAGACATGCGCAATAAATGATGCAAAATTGGACCGAAGGAATGAAATCCACAACCTCAAAGCTTCAAGCTAGCAGAGTATTCCTTCATGGCAAAATGTCGCATAACAAAGGCCATGACAGTATCGTTACGTGTACCACTATTGCAATAGATTGATGGGCTGAGGGAGAAGTCCAAATGATGGTCACATTCATAAATTTCTGGCCAACGAGCAGCTGTAAAGTCAGTCAGCGACTCGTCAAGATTTCATGACTTATGGGACCGCGAAGACATGCCCTTGTTGAAGAAGGAAATAGTGAAGCAAGAAACTCGGGCAAATAGTAAAAACTTACCGAATTGGAAATTCTAGAACTCGATAGGCATTTGAAAGTTGTATGAGATCAGTAAACAACCAAGTTCAATAAGCAATAATGTACAAATAAATAATTCGTTAAATACATTGTTCCCAGTTTTACTTTAACAATGAAGTCGTAAAAACTTACTCGTCAGTCAGCGAGGAATCTCGAATTCTCCCGCATAAGTACGAGTGAGAGTGAATTTCAATAATTAGACTTTTACAGACCATGCAATGGACCACGAGTGCGCTTGCACACCAATTTTAAGAGACAATCTTACACAGTATCTCCTATCCCTCCAGGTATCCCCAAGCCCTCCAAGTGCCTCCTATTCCTCGGAATACCTCCAAGCCGCCCAAGAATTTCCTAGCCTGCTAAACACCACCTAAATTTCTCTCTCGCCAAGCACATCGCAGCTCTGAAAGCATCCTGCAGACCTCCAAATGCCACAAAGCCCTGCAAGCACTTGCTAGCTTTCCAAGTACCTCCGAGCCCCTTTTAGCTCATCAAATGTTCCCTAGTCTTCCAAACACCTCCGAAGCTTCCGAACACATCCAGGCCCTCCACCCACTTCCTACGCCTTCCAAGCGTTCCTGGGCATTCCGAGCACTCCATAGCCCAGACCACTTAGCCCTCCAACTGGTATTTCACAACTAATGTTACGTCGCGTGCGTGCAGAGCACAATGACACAAAAATGGGTTTCTAGCCAACGAAGAGTTCGACTTCACCACAAAAAGCTATCATTAGGACTTCAATTGCTATTTTACTCGGGTATGAACAGCTCTTACAAACGTGCCAGAACGATGGCATCGACTTGATGAAGTTTTCCGTTCTGAAACGTGTTATATGTAGTTAACTATCTCTTAAAATGATAAAATGAAAGGTAGAAAAAAAAACTTACCTTCCCTAGTACACAAGCAATAATGAAGTGTAACTATACATCCCGTCAATAAATAGGGGAGTCTTGAAAAGCACCTGAAAATTAACATGAAGGGATGGCAGCAGCAACACCAAGCACTAACGATGAGCAATGTCCCTAGCATTCGTTTCTGAAGAGAGCGTCAGAAATACAAGAAGAGCTCTAATTAATTTTAGGAAGAGAAAAGCGAGCGAGTGCCTGCAATCAAGTTAGCTCTCCACACACAGTCGAGCTAATGAGCAGGGCTGCAACAACACGACCGGGGGCAGATGCGTGCGTACCAAAAGAAGAAGAAGCTCATCGAGCCCTGGGTGAAGGCGTCAATATTGCTAGCAAACGATGCCGCCTGAGTACACTGCACAATTTCCTACGTGGTATGCGACACAAAAACATCTCAACCAAACGCTGCGCAACAGACGAACGACTGTTCAGTGTTTGCGTAGCTGAACGAGACTTCTAGATGCGTTGTTCTCTCTTCTCAAACGCACTCGCTGGGGATAATAGTGGTGCTGTTCTTAGTTTGTCTCGGAAACTCACAAAATCCTACTTTTTCGAGAAACGCTAGTTGTGACTGAAAAAAAACAGTGCGCATTGTTTAACCTCCTCCTATGAAAATTCAATGCAGTGCTAGAATACATACTGTATGTATTTTAGCATAATAGTTCTCATGGTTTTGCAGATCATTTCCACTTAAGAAGGGCCATAGTATTCAAGAACGCAGAAAAAGATCCATAAGTGCCCTAAATGCAACTATGAAATTAAGAGGTTGTTTTCCGCACTTTTGGCTTTCGTATTTTTCTTCGTTGACAAACTGAATGCATCTGTTGTTTTGTCTCCAATGATGTGCTTAAAAAACCTTGAAATTTGGCATATTTTTCATTCGTTGAATGTTAATAGTTTTCAAAAACACTTATCAATTCGATTTATATTTTTCTTCATCCAGTTTAACGACAATACCCACGGACATACGTATGGTGGACATGTAATGGTTCTAATTATACCACCGAGAAGCGTCCGCGTCACTCTCGGAGGCGTTCAGTATTGTGCCAGGCTCTCTGACAGGGCCCCCCCAATGACGCGGGTATTTTTAGATGAATTACGATGAAAAGATACCCACTGACGAATTTGAGGCTATTCTCAACTCGAAGGTGTGTTTAAATAACGGTGTAGTTGAATCTCGGCCACGCGCTTTTGGTGTAGTTTGAGGTGTGCCATTGCACCACAAGTGGCATGCCGTGTTTTACACCTAGCGAAAAAAGTAAAGTTCGTGTGTACTATTTATGCACATCCTCTTGACACTGTTTGAGCTCTGTTTAATTCTCTTGAAAAGAACTATTAAAAATTCAACGTAAAGAAAAATTTTCATAGTACTTCTTTAGATTAAGATACACATTTCAAAGAACCCTAAAAAGAAGAAAGAATTTAGGACAAACATCCGAAACTAAGAATCCAGTTTCTGATATAATTCACTCCCTCTCGGAGAAATTCTTTTCAATATTGTTTCAGAATAATGAAAACAATAATACTTTCTTGCTTCTTTAATTAATAAAGGAATTCCCATTCATTTTTCCAATTTGCATTAAAGAAACGGGAAAACCTTTCTATGTATTCGAAAATTCTCATTGTGTTACTAGGAGCGTAGCGGCAGCACAGGTATGCAATAACGAGAATAAGCAAATTCTTGGCCACTGTTGACTCCATGCCACCTTGCTGATGTTTTTAGGACGATGGACGCTGCAGGTCAGGGAGACAGGTGGACACAATACAGGTCTGCTCAAATACTGCCAGTCCTCCTTTTGACAATATGCACCGCTGGAGGCAGTGCGAGGACCGTTGCCTTTGAAGGTAACACACGCTTTCACTATCGTCATGACCAAGGAAATGACATTTAGCCTTTTCTCTTGAAAACAAATATGAGCTGGTGCTAAAAAAACTGCTCTCGATAATTTAACGTTATTTTTTGGTCATGCAATACTTGCCCAGAAACCGATGTTCACAATCAAGTCTAGCGAGCAACAGTGCAGGGTTAATTCAATTAGAGACCGAGAATACCTAAGCATTCGTTTCATAGCTACTGCCAGAGGTATAAATGTGTATCCAGTCACACATTGAAACTAGATACACATTCTAGTCAACATGCGAGAGCATCAAGCTGCGGTAAATTTTCCAGCCCATTTAACCTTTTTCAAACCCGCTGTACGAATACTAAAGACATAAAAAGCTTCATATCATATACAAAACACACTCAGAGGCGGAGCAGGACTGAAGACAGAGTACTCCAACACAGAACCGCAGCATAAAACACGACTACTGGCCACCGTACGGAAAGATGCCCACTTTAACTCAACACTGAGGCAGGATGACGGTCTGCGTAGCGCCAAGCAAATCTCGCGGGTTGCCCGCGACTGTAGAGCGTGATGCGCATGAGCGACAGCCAGGGATTTGGCAGCCTCCGCTGCGCCATAACCAAGTTCAAGGTGCCGCGTGGTACTGCTGCGCCACTTGTACACCGTTATATTGTGCGTACGATTTGAAACTGGCGAGGAAATTTCCGATATTCACTGTTTTCATCGACGGTACATGCCTAAATTGTTGAAATGAAAAATTTGAATAGATCTTTAGCACGACGCACTACATACGTATGTATAGAGATGTACACAGCGTGTAAAATTTTGGCAAAACGAATATGAATGATAACGGTATTGATTATCATAACTATTGTCACCGCTCATTAGAATTGAATATCCGTAATGTTTACTCATGAAAGTAGAAGAAACACAAATGGAAGGAATAACTCGACCGCATGACTAAAGTGATATTAATGGGTAAAAATTAAATCCTAAAATAGTCTTCTTACCTCCTAGAGCCAAAATTGTTATAAAACTTATTTCGACTTAAATGTTTTTCCTGCTTTGCTTCAATTCAGATACGTGCTGTGCTCTTCACTCCGGATTAGCGCCACCAAAACTTTGAACGCAAAAATGTTCTTTGATTTGGCTTACTAATCCAACTAATCACCATAATTCTAAATTATTTTCACAATTTGACATAGGAAAGAAGTATAACTACTAGTATACTTCATTGAGGGCATTTACTGCCTACCCTGAGAGGTGTGCAGAGAACGTGCCCATTTCAAGCGCAGCTTCATCAGTCATGCCCCAGATTTATTGGATAATTTCAGTGAGATTTTCAATCATAGATAAAACTATTTCTTCATTGAACATTTTTATGAGTTTCTCCTTCGTTGATGATATTGCCTAATTTTTGTACTTCTCAAGAGTACAATTCAAGTTAACCTTAAAAAAAGGTTCCAATATTTGGATTACTGGCTGTAATGATGTCCTTAACTGAACAATAAAAGAATATTAAAAAAACACAATATTAATGTGCATGAACATTCATATAGGAGTGAGCATTAGAAAATAAACACAAACAAACAACGCCCTTTGCATATCGCCCGCACACAAATCCTCTATGAAGATTTCTCCCATCAAACTAAGCAAGTAAACGTAATAGTAGAAGCTTAAAATTGAATTTCAAATTAAATTTTTTGAAGATTATGTTTTGGATTAAAAACAAGAAAAAAGTAACATTCGCAGGAACTTTCACAACATCGCTCGGCTCGCGCACCGAGCTCCCTGGCAGCTTCTTATCGTGTCATCGGCAGTTGCAGTGCCTTCCTGCTTGCGCAGCCCAGCACGACTCTCGCAGCCCAGCACGACTCTCGCAGCCCAGCACGACTCTCACAGCCCAGCACGACTCTCACAGCCCAGCACGACTCACTGGGGCGTCATCGCGACGAGACGCCCCAGTCTAACTTTATACTCTGACCATCAAAATTATCTGTAATTATGGCCGCCCGAAAGCAGGCAATGTTGATTAAATTTATAATTCTAGTTGATGGGGTGGCCAAGAAGATATACTGGGATTGTGGACGGTAGCACACTATTTTATAATATCTGAAAGGGGTATCCAAATACCTATATTTCAACAGCTCTTGTCATATAGGAAGCAGCCAACTTTTCTCAAGTATCATCATATTCGAGCCGGGAAATATGTAAAGAGCCCCAATGATACCGTACGAGAGAGAGGCTCATTAATTATGGTCACAGTATAAAATTTAGAAACATTTAGAAACATTTATTTACCACAAGTAATT
>VOMN01009935.1:0-36354 GCA_014899125.1 Orchestia grillus
TGCGTGTGGCAGAGGCTTGTGTGTGGCAGTGTTTGCGTGTGACAGAGGCTTGACGACCACGTTTCGCAGGTGCGAGGGGACTGATCGATCACAGAGCTAAGACAAAAGAACAAATTCAACGTTTTTCAACAAAGCAACGCTGTACACCGCAGATGGATTTATCGACAAAATTCCGTGTGGAAAGGTTGATTTATCATCGACGTTGCAAACGAGACACATCGATGGTCTGACTTGTAGCTTGATTTTGAACCCTCATTAGTAAGTAATTGCATAGTTCAAGACTTAAATGATCCATTAATTACATCAGGATGGCATTGGATCTGATTTGAGTTGTAATTCAATTGAATGATCTATTGTGTTAGCTGTGGTGTGATATAATCATTGCATCCCGGCATCCATACTGCAGCTATCCCCGTCTGTAGCACGTATCATACAGGTGATATTATGTAAGTCCGCTCAGCCCCAATGGACGCTAGGAAACCATTTCAATAGCGTCGGGGGCTGAAAGCTTCATGCAGCTTCAAGAATAGTGGGTGGAAGAATATTCGGTAATTATAACTTGTACCTTTCAGAAAATGTCTCGTTATGGTTGATTAGCTCTTTTTCGACCAATTTCAGATCGAAAATCACCGCCATTTTAGGCGAGTTATCATTTGATTGGTAAATTTGATTTAAATTCGGAAGTTTTCATGCTTTAAGTATTAGTAAAGTTTCGTATTTGTTACTTCATGCATCATCTACCGTAAAATATGCATGGTATCTTCGATGCATAGGTTTCCTTTTCATGAGGATCGTGAAAATTCTCAGAATACAGGCCTCTTACACCTCTCTGATTACGTGTAGTAGTGACATGGACGAGAAACCGACACTTTCAAACCCTTCAAAGTTCTTCGGAAATAGGTTTAGGTGACGCGTGAGATAGCTCGAAAGCTTTTAAAAATGTTTTAATGTTTTTCACATTCTGTCAGAAAAATTTAGTAGAAAATATTACGAGGAAATACTTTTAGCATAACTTCTTTTG
The DNA here is from genome assembly GCA_014899125.1 of Orchestia grillus. Taxonomy (NCBI): domain Eukaryota; kingdom Metazoa; phylum Arthropoda; class Malacostraca; order Amphipoda; family Talitridae; genus Orchestia; species Orchestia grillus. The sequence goes on from VOMN01009935.1 coordinate 1,022, forward strand.
ATGGGTGCAAGCTCCCAACGTCGTTTTCAGTTTGAATTCACTTCTCTTCCATTACACTTTCCGCACTAGGTCTTAGTTTACCCATTTCGTCATACGATTCCTCATGGGGCTGGAGTTTAATACTTAGTAATAGTTAATTAACCCGTTAATGTCTAAAGTTTATTCCTTCAGAACTCTTGCTAATTTTTTAAAAACTATAGTCATTAGAAGGTCAATTCCATCAAATATTACACATATTGGGGAATTTTTTGGGAGTTGCTGAAATAAATGCGATTCTGCAAATGGGCGGGCAAAAAGTGCCTCAAACCAAAATTAAGGACTGAATTTGTTATACGTCACTTTTACAATTCATGCATAAGTAATTGCAACAGAAATATGTAGATGCAGCTCGGAACCAAGAAAACATCTATGGTCGTTACCTTCTGTTACCATCTATCTTATTCGGTACTATTACCATCGAGTGAGCACACAAGCGTACGCTATGCATCAACTGGTAAATCTCTCCCCTTCATGACCATTTTACCGCGAGACCCGAACACCATCGCAATCGTCAGCTATGAAAACGGTAGAAGTATTTCTTAGTGATTTAATAAATTGAATTAAAAATTCGAGAACAGTAGCTGGAGCACTCACACTTATGAAGGACCTGATAATTTTTTTTCACCTTTTAAAGTGCGTATTGAAAAAACGAAGAATTTCATATCACGCATATTCCGTATAATTTAGGATAAAAAAATTCGCAGAACAGTGCGAGAAGAGTAAATTAAAACAAATTAAACTTTAGCGTAATTGTTTTTAATAGAATCTAACAACTTCAGCAACTGATGTTCAATTTCAAATTGAAAATAGATCTTCACACTCATGAATGAAAGCCTACACGTTGTTGGATGTTGATCCCTCCTACTTCTGTGATCCTTCATTTAGCTAACTTATCTATTGGTTGTAGGTTTTAGTAATACTTATTTCAAGTTCAGCAACAAGCCTCGACATCTCAAGTCAATAATTTTACTTTTGGTTTGGATCCGCTTGGCGGGCACTGAAACGTTAGTCATAAATCAAGATCCACCTAATAAAGTCATCTTTTTTACTTTGACTTCCAAAATGCTACATTTACATTAACAACTTCTCCAAGCATTGGAACGTTTCACGCGCGTTGAATATTATCACCGTGTCATTGGGCACCTGATTGACTTACACATATTGGATATTTAGTTAGGAACAGACGAATAAATGATCGTTTTTTAGGTCAGTTGAGGCGCTAATACATATACCGATCACCATGAAAACTAGATGGTAATTGAAATTCAACTCACTTGACCCTTTGAATGTGATTAATCTGATATTTTCGCATTCCCTAGGCCGTAGAGAGAAATTATATCCACTCTAAGGTATCAGCAGGAGAATCTTATCGTCAACTTCTCGTTTGTAGGCCGAAAAATAAAAAATACTGTTCTGAGACGACAAACTTTGTCCAGATAGCTATTATTATAACCTCATTACCTTGTAAACAACTCGGGAGGTTCCCTGAGCGTGTTCTTATTAAATATCTTAGGTTACTCACAGTCGTGGATGAGAAGCAGCCTTTCTGTTTCAGTGAACAAGTTGCATTCCAATTCAGATAAAGCTTTTCATCCGAATGAAGCGGCCTATTCCCTTCACTTCCTTCAGTTCTTTCACATCCTATGTAAAATCGGTCAGTGAATCGGAACAGATGTATTTTTCGATATGTTCTAGGCTTAAACTCAAGGCTCGTGTCATCCTATCTGCTCTTAACGCTTCAACAATTTCAAGGGACAATATGTCACGTGTTCACGCACCGTGAAACGTTCCATGCTCGCCCCTCCCATCGACCACGAATCAGAAACACAAATCTAAGCTTTTTGTAGAGCAGAAATTTTTTTTGACGTGCATTAAAAATTCAATGTTTAATACCAATGATTGAATCTCCTCTACTGAATTCATTTGCACTGATTTCTATTTTTATTTGCATTTTGCATTATGATCGTACCAAAGAAATGGAACAATCAGTTTCATGTCTGAATCAGTTTCTAATTCTTTTCACATCAGTTTCATATCTGTAACAATATCTTTTGTTTTGATAATCGAAATCGGTTTTTAATTTGAAGAGAGCTAAAAGCTCAATCTTCTTTCACAATTTGGTGTCGGTAGCTGATTAGTACAGCGCTCTCTATTTACAGACTAGGAAAATTCATATCGTTATTTCATCAAGATAGATAAGTATTTCGGAAATCATAACGCACGTGTGTAGAGATTTACAGACATCTTACAAGAAATCGAGCTCATTTATATTTTATCATCCTCAAGCGAGTCTTCGGCCATCGCGTGCTACTGCTTTGAAGGCTAGTATTGTATAGTTCCTCTTACCAGACTTGCCATCGTGATACTGTTTTGAACTCTAGTATTGTAAAGTTCCTCTTACCAGACTCGCCATCGTGATACCGTTTTGAAGACTAGTATTGTAAAGTTCCTCTTACCAGACTTGCCATCGTGATACCGTTTTGAAGACTAGTATTGTAAAGTTCCTCTTACCAAACTTGCCATCGTGCTACTACTTTGAAGACTAGTATTGTAAAGTTCTCTTACCAGACTTGCCATCGTGCTACTACTTTGAAGACTAGTATTGTACAGTTCCCTTACCAGATCCGCCGTCGCGTGCCACCGCTCATCACTAGCATATTGTACTTTGATACGAGCACCTACGTATAGTGTCAGCTAGCTTCTGACGTCTTTAGGTGTCGGTCTTTTCGATGTGTAATAGCTTTTCTTTCCCGACCTATCCGAAGGCCTTGCAATTTTCTCCAAAAGCTGTGAGCGGTCACAGGGCTTAGCAGCCTACGCCTTGCGTTTGGTGGGGCTGCCGAGAAAAAGTTATAAGACGAGGTCGACGGAGCTCGGAACCCATCGAGAGGACCTCCTGATCCATCAGTCGGGAAATTTAATGTTCAGTAAATCCCTCAGCTACCGGAAACATGAGAAGGGGCTCAGTCATTTTGCAAAAATTTAATGAAAGAACATGGGACTTTTGCCTAAAACAGTGGCCCAGCAAGCTTCTGTAGCATAAGGTGTTGCATGGCATAATTTTCCCCATTATTGATACTATGTTGCCGGAATACAGGATGTAGCTCAGAATACAAATAATCCAATACACTCAGTAACACAATGGGTACAGTAAGTGATAGTTTCAGAGAGTCTTAACCGTGTACGAGCGATGAATGCTGTTGTTTGATTCCTCCAAATTTATCACTCGCTGACATAAAAACAAACAGAGATGTGAAAGAAACACTCCTCTACCGTTATTCCACTTGAGCTGCGAGTCTATGTATCTTTCTGTTTCTTCGAGATAACTCTCGCTTTGGTGACATTAAAAAGGAATTCACGATTCCAAATGAACATCTTAATGTTCCATATCATCTGTAAGAACAGCGGGAAGACGATAGGTGCAGTGGCTGCACTCTCCAAAACATTTGCTGGATTGAGTTTTCTTGAGGCTGGGTTCCAGCGCAAGACTTGCTGTCAATGACTTTGCTTAGCTTTGTGCGAACGCCTGCTCCAGAAGTTCGGTATTTTTCATCTGTGCGGGCAGAGTTGCAAGTCTCTCTCTGTGCGGTCTGTCAAGAACAGAACATATTCTGTTCCGAGAAACTTGCTACAAACATCGCATAGACATTGTGGTTCGTATTGGGGCGATGTGACTGCTACATGTAAGCTTCAAACTCGCTCTAAGCCGCACAACGAGACTGTTCAATTTTGTTTGCAAGGCAGGAATTTTGCAAATCCTGAATCATAATTGGCCAGCAATGTTCAGCCGAAGGAATGATACGCCCACGAGAAATGTCAAATTCTGATAGCATCACGTTTTCCTACATGATACATGAAATAAATTTTAAAGAAATCCGCAGAGACTTTGAGACTCCTTTTAATAATGACACGCGTGGATTTTACTTTACACTGCTTTAATTACGAGGAGGCGACAGGGTCTCGTGAGATGGGACACAGGTACTCGCGCTTTAAATAGTGATTTAAAATCAAATTAAAGCTTAGAACGACTCGATTATAAATCATCAAATGCTTCAACCACACTAAAAATACTCTATTTAGCTTGTGGGATTTACATGGAACTCGTCTCAAAGTTTTGGCAAGACGTGATTAGCTGAATAACGTCATTTCCTGAAATTTGATTTCTGTCATCCACCTGAAAAAAACTGAGTCAGTTTATTTACAGATAGATTCACCACTAATTTGAGCTAACATGTAATGTAACAATAGTTACATATGAGCCACGAGAAAATTAATCTATCCCAATCATCAAAGTCTTTTCAAGGCATTCTAGAGGTTTATTTCTCACAGGTCGCCTCTAGTTTCTTCATGGATCAATGGATCTACTTCAAGTTTTCCTCTTGCCTACAAAACGGGTCCGAGTGTCTGAGGAAGCCGTAGGGGCTGAAGTGGCTGAGGTGGCTTAGGTGGGCTGGTGTAGCCTTCAGCGACCCAACTCCTTCATGACGTCTGACCTTCAGTACAGGAAGGCAGAGTGTTTCAACACAATTACATGTAGTGTCGTTTTCTTAGCGCTTCGTGATTTTTGATCGTTTTTATAGGGAAAGTACTCTGAGATCAAATGAAATAAAAAGTTGCGTGTTGAAACTATTTCACCATGATTTGCAATAGCGTGACTGAGCGATGATGAATGGAAGAGCTCAGTGAACGTAACTGTTCATTTACTAAGCAATATTTGTGAATACAAAACATGAGCCTTTGAATACATCTCAGAACTTCCTTAGGCTCTGATATGATGCATTAAATTATGCATATCTTTTTTCATATGAGCTAGCCAAGTTTTCAGAAGAATTCAAACCTGGAGTTTACTTACTGAGACAATTAAAAAAAAACAGTAAAATATATTTAGACTCGCCCAATTCTTGATGCACTGCAACATAGGCGAACACACTAAAGCATTTTGCTATCGCGTTTGTAACTGTTGAGTGAAACTAAACAAAGTCATTATGCCCCGTCGTGGAGGCTATGAGGAGCTCACCTCAACCCACACATTTTGAAGACAGTAAGCTAAATTCTCTCTGAATTTATTTCAAAAATCTCTCTTTCTTGTTGCATTTTTTCCACAACGATGAAGCCTAGTTACATTTTTCCAGAAACTATCTGATAACAATCTTTTAAGTCCAAGAAATGTAACTTGTTTCTCCTTTGGCCGCGAAGACAACAGCTTAGATGCGCAGATATGGACAAGAGTTTATAAAATTACAAACGTGACCACTCTGTTTCTTTATTTTCCTCCGTACTGAATACAAACTTTACGATGAAAGGATTTTATTCCTGGTTTGCAAACCGTCGAGATCAAACAGAAAAGAAAGCATATTTGCTTCTATTAATAGATTTAGATCTGGATTGCATCTCAACTTCTTTCTTGTCTCTGAATCTCATTGAGGAATACTTCTCATGTAAGACCTCACCAGCTTATGCTTCTCTGAGAGCTACAATCGCCGTTTCGATAATGACATCCTAATTGACTTATATCTCGTGCTATTGCTAGAGCTTTGATCGAAATCTGTCGAGTTTTTTTTTCGTCGATGATCAGTATTGAAGTCTTCATGGTCGCAAACGTAACTACCTCCTACGTATTCTGAGTATTCATCTATATTAAAACGCATTTTAAAATTTGATGTTATTTGCATACATTGATGGCGAATTCTGAAATATTCTGGTAGAGCGAAAATTTTTGAACGATGAAGTTCATTAAACATTAATATTCCTCCTCCTAATTTGAAATTATGCAAAAAAATGCTGCGTCATATGAAATGGGTAACGATTGGTTATTTTTATTCGAATTAATCTGTAATAAATACTGGAAAGTGATAAAACAGCTTCCTTTTTTCAAAATAAAAATCATCATCTAACATCATACGCGTAACCTATTTCTGTGCTACGGTCGCAATGGAGCTAGTATATTAGCGTTGGTGATCCTGATGTCAATCTGGGCCTGCACTTAGGAAAACATCCAAGCATACGGATCACTCTAAATATGATAAGCACATCCAAATGGTAATGAGAAAATTGTCATAATTGCCAGTAATCATTTTACATCGGATAAGCAAAATATTCGCACGAGTTATCTTATCTTTAGAACATTGTCTTTTGCAAAATAGTTACATTAGCACGACAAAAAGGCCACAAAAAATGTGCTATGAGTTCACACTTTTCAAATTCTCAATATTTACACGTATTTTAATCCTAGAACATTGTTTTTCCCAACGCAGATACACTAAATCGAGAAAAAAAGGGATGTAACATATTCTGTGCTTGCGCGCTTTGTCTAATAAATAGCCAAAAACTTACAGAAATGAAAACTGAACTCTGATTAAATTTATGTTGTGAAAACATATTACTTGCTTTCAACATACTAATTAGGCTTTACTGCTAACTTACATCAGCAGGAGGAAACTGTGACAGGAGATGACATATTACGAAAGCAAAAAGATTCATTCGCAGCTCCTTGCTTTGCTCGAAGCTGCCGTAGGATGACGCTTCTATCCTTCACTCGAAGTTCCATCCAAAAATGTGTTCGAAGTATACGATCGATCTCGTCGCAGCTTAGAATCTTAGAATCGCCAAGTTTCCAAGCCACTTCACACAATACCCGCGCTGGGGAGAGAGAAACTACGTTTGGAATCCCATTGAATTTAGAGAAGAATGCGATGAAAAAACTTAAGCGAAACTTCAAGTTCAGCTCGATTGTTTTGCAATATGACACAAGGAAAATAATGTTTTCTACTCACGTATTTGAAATAATATGATACAAAGATAAATTTTAGGGCCGAGATTTTACGGCATACGCATCGTACTTTGAAAGTACCTCGAAATACGTCTGAACTTTTGCCCAAGTTGCATCTAAACCTAAAGAGAAATACTTTTGTTCAGAATGTTCTTAAATTTTTGACCTGTTTAACGGAAATTAACAAGCAGCTTAAGAAATTCGATAAAAATATTCGTGCTTCTGGCTTCATTCCGTAAGTTAAGTGAACCATTGACTCACGAATTCGTTGGAAAAACTAAGAGGTTGAAAAGGCTTTTAAGTAGGGTATGCCCTGACATTTGCCTACCAAATTGCAAGGGCACGAGATGAAGAATTAAGGTAATCCCGTTAAACTTCAGGGAGTGAGAATCGCTCCCAATTTTTCGTCCTCGATCCTCCGGACCTTTTGTGCTTCTATGGATGGACGACCAGAGGTGGCTGTTAGAATTGTCGTTTTGGGTAGCCTGATACTGCTTGATACGAGGGATATTCGGGTAAAAGGCAGATTCTTATGACATGTACAGCAATACACATAAGCATTTGAACTGGTTTATTGGAGTTAGCAGTTCGTAATATGATTCGTCAATAAAATTTCCAGTCTATAAGCTGAACGTCGTCCCTTATTCATTCCAAATTCGGTTCAACATGAAGTACCGAATGTTTTACAATTGTATCAAAAATGAAGAAAAAATATGATTACGAAATAACTAGCTCTAGCCCACTATTGTGGTATCTATTTTACTGTCCATTCACAGTCTGAATTATTAAAATTGCTGAAGAAAAATTGCTGAATTTGAGCAAAATAGAGTGAAGTAGGCAATTACGACTCATATCCCGGAGCAGAATTTGTCTAAAACATTGTCCTCGGAGGCTCATCAGTTCATCAATCTGTGTTCGAAATGTATTTTGCACAAGGATTTGTCTTGACTTGACATCCTAACAAGGATGTCAAGTCCTTAAGTCAAGTCTCTCTGCTAATTAATCAATCTGTATTCAAATGGATTTTGCACATAGATTTGTCATGACTTGACATCCTTATTCTCTCTGCTAACTAATATAATTAACTTGTCTTACATCCATTAAAATACTTTGGACACCTTCTTTACATCTTCATTTAGAGACAGCTCTCGTATAACAGTTACTTGTACTTTCAATTCCCCTCAGTGATATTACCTCGTACTTCTAACGTATTGCTAACATTTCTAGGTATTTTTAAGCCTTTTTCAAACCCCGACGATCTAAATAAGCATTAAAGTGATGAGCAGCCATATCGCGCGATCGCGCTGTCCTCCTCCTCAGTATCGTGCAGGACAGCACCGTACGCCTCACACCTGCACATCCGTCTCCAGTCCCTGCGACAGTGAGTGCACATCATAACTCAGACTCCGTTGAACCTTCGTTTGCGTACGCCGTTGGTGGCCTTTCATTACGGGCTTTCTCCCTAACGATAGACGGTTACCTACAGAATATTTTGGACTACCATTGAATTATACCAGTTCCTCATTCCAGATTTTGTGCGAATGAGCTCTCTTAGTGGCTGTGGAAGTATATGAGAGTGTAAATTTCATGCAACCCTCTGGTGTAGAGAGCCTGGTAAAGTTTATGCTTCTCTAAAGTAAAAATGCCAGATCCATGAGAAGTTTTGCAAACCTTAGCCTTAGAGAAACTGCGTGGTTCTACTTTTCTTCATGTGAAAGTACACTGGTAAATAATACAGCATTCTATTTCATGTCAAGAGTACAATATTTGTGATTTAATGTCCATCTACGACAGTGTTCGAAAAGATTTCGGAGAAAAATAATCATAAAAGTTGTGATGAGAAGTATTCTCCCTTCTCTTCATAGTTTGAAGCTAGCCAAGTCAGGTCTCGCCATTGCGTCTGTCATACGTACAGTGGCGACAGAAAGAAACTCCACAGAACCAATTTTGTACAGATTTCTAAATTATACTAAATTTAAGTCAGCTGTCCTTAATAGGCTATGCACCATTCGATTCAACGTCATTTTCTCATTCACTTACCATTTTAATTAACGACTTTTAAATTAAACTGTACTGGTGTTCTCGTTACCTTTTATAAAAAGACCAAATCGAAAAGGCCAACAGAGGACACGAGAAAAGGCATACGTGAACAAAAGTAATTTTAATGAAATTTCAGCGCGGAATTGTGTTAAAAAACCAGCATGTCAATATTTAGAAGCACAACCTTCCTTGGATTTCCGATAGTAATCTGAAGAGAAAATTATCCAATTTCTCTTTTGTTTTAGCCCTAAGTTGATCAGAATTATTGATTTTAGCTTTGCGTAGCTGTTGCTTGATATTGTGCCACACGTCCTCGATTGGGTTCAGGTCTGGTGACCGGGCAGGCCAGTCCAAACATGAAATGTTTCACTCCCGGATGAACCTCTTGACGTTGGCCGCTGTGTGTATGGAAGCATTATCCTGCAGGAAGACGGGATTCGCATCCAAATTATCACAATAGGGCACAAAATGCTCAGCTAACATGTCAACGTATTTAGTTGAATTATTTCGTCCTTGCGGTCTAACGAGAGGTCCTGGACTATGAGCATTGATGACTCCCTATACCATGGGGACCTCGGCCACCTTGAAGTGTTGGAACAGTGCATCTGGGATATAATTTCTCACCTTTTATTCGTTGAACATATCGTCAACCATCACGGCCTATCCTATTGAACCTGGTTTCATCGCTTTAAAAGCCCCTGTGCCAGTATGAAGAGTCAAAAGTTTCATTACATCTGACAAATTCCTTGCAGCGCTTTCTGTTCTCTACCGATTTTTTAGGTTAGCGTCTTGCAATGCAACCTCTGAACTTAAATCCATACAATTTATTCTTACTTGTTGAAACAGCCTTTTCCATCAAGGTCACACCTTGTTCGAACCTGAGATGCAGTTTTAAATCTTTCTCTCAGGTTGCGGATCTCTATGGTGCGATCTTCCCAGTAAAAATTAACTCGAGAGCGTCCCAGTTTTAGACTGTCTCGAACACTGCCGGTCTTCTGATGCGCTACTACAGTCAGTCGAACAGTTTTTTCATCACATTTTAGTCTTCAGTCAATTTTTATGATGGACACTCCAGCGTTATGGAGTTTAATAAGCTCCTCACGATCATTGGAAGGAAGATGAGGCATTCTGACTAAATATTATTAGATTATAACGTTAAATACGTTGGAGAAACTGTTAGTAGGATATAGGATGGTGTATGGTCGGAAATGCGGAGACATTTTCAGAATTAATAATTGATTCTTAACTGCGGAGTTTCTTTTTGAACCTGCAAATTTTGTTGTGGCGCGTTTGTAGAAAAATATCTATCCAAGTAAAAAATAATTAAACTAAATGGATATGATATTTAAAAGATGAAATAACGCTGAATCGGATGATATACGAGTTTAGCTTATTATGGTTAGTTACTTAAATTTAGTTTAATTTATGATTCCATAAAAATATTGGCGGTGCGGAGTTTCTTTCTGCCCATCACATTGATCAAATTCAAATAACATCCAGAAAATACCAAGGGATAATACATCTGTCTCATTTTTGAAACAGTGGGGGAGTAATAGGTTTGTCTGTGTAATACTTTAAAAAGACAAGCCATCCGCATTTCATTCAAATGTGATTCAAATCTTCCAAGCTAATACCACGACTCCAACATGTAAAAGTTAGAGTCCACAAAAACCTGGAAAGCTAGAACTATTAAAATGAAGCCGTCATCTCGCACTGAACTTCAGAGATCAAAGAAACTGTCGAGTTTGATGACTTCAACAATGCTCTGACGACCTCATAATGAGGTGGGCGTGAGCTAAACACATATTTTACGGTTTTCAGAATGCCCAACTTATGAATTGCGACTCTGCGCTATTTACGTATATAAACCATCACCGAACGAGATATATATAACATTTCAATAGTAAAATGGGATAGAAGCGCAATTAATAACTCAATTCCGTCACTCACGCCAGATCTATACCTATATGCCAGGACATCGCCGTAACTTTTTGAGTGATTAAACTTATAACATATTCATCTCCGTGTGAAACTACTCAGCTTCTTTCCCGTACAGCTTTGAGCAAACTTTCAGAATTTTAGTAAGCCTTAAAAATGGTATTTCTCTTCGAAATGTATGCAGGCAGTTACCAGCCTTGGAATCTAAGAAACACAAATCAATTTGTAATTTTTACATCGTAGGCGATTTATATCCGTAAAGTTGAATTGATGTTAGCTAACAAATTGAGTCTTGGGGCCCTAGAAAGAGCTTAGTTACGGAGCGAACAGCTCTTCTTCCGCTAAAAATTAATTCTCTAATGTGCCAGTCAAGTGAGTCGATCAAAACTTCAGGGGGCTTTAGCAGGTCTCGTGCTAAGTTTCGAGAAGAGCTTGACGACACTTCTTGAGGAGAAGTTCGTTTTTTCATAAACTTCCGCGAGCAGCAGTGTTGTAGAACTGCTTTACTTAGCGTTTATATGATACCGTGCAAAGCCGTGGGCCAGCCTCATGAGGTTAGTCCTGAGAGCTTGATGAATATGTAGCGTGCTGCATCAAAATGTGGTAAGTAAATAGAAATACAATCCTACTTAGCCTCATTTAAGAAGCATAAGTATAAAGCTTTTGGGTTTCACCGCGCGCGATTGTTGACATTTTATCTCGAAGGATCTTAACCCTCTCTGTGTTATTTTTTTGTACAATGAAAATATCTAACGTTAGAGGCAAGTTTTAAAAACTCAGGCACCCAAGTCTAAGCATAAAAATGAAGAGGTTATTTCTGAGAGCCCGTAAATTACTGGAATCGTTTAATTTTCCCTTCAATATTACATGTACGTACTCTTCTTAGAGACTATTAGAATGCAGGCCACCGGTCACAAGTGGTGGAATGAACGGTTGGACTCTCTCGCTCGATGTACAGTATAGACAATATAGCAATGCACATTGTCACTTGCACAATGCGAGACAAAGTGCTGATATATATATATCGGAATTGTTTCGAGAAAATGTTTAACAGGATTCCATCCTATTTTCAGGGAAATGTGAATTTCAACTAAAGAAGTTTGGTCATAAGTATCTCATGTGAACAGACAGATTTTGAATAATTAAAACTACATAAGAAACTATTGTCCAACATTATCAACAAACTTCAGTCAAAATCAAAAGTGATGTTTTAATACGAGACTTGACAGCGCAAAAAGCGACACATAAATTGTTGCTATTTTTAACTCAGAAATAGATAAACGAAGAATCTATTATTGTTAAAGCCCTTGCTCTCTATTCAGACGGTGAATGAACATCCAGGTACTCCAGCACATGTATGTACAGAAAAAGCGAAGACCAGCAAACAGTGCGAAGAAGAGGCAGTGAGAAATACTCTGGAAATTGCTGAAAAATTTTATTCAGTAACGATAAGTTGATTTTCAGCAATGCTTTTGAGCCGGTGAAGCTGCGTTGCTCTTTCTATGAACACAAGGGAACCATTTCGTATCTCAAGTTAGCCTGGTTGGGGCCACGACTGCATAACGTTTACTAGAGGGGTTGAAGAGGTTCAGACCACAGTTCACAAATCAGCGGAGGTGTTGTTATTGGAGTTATTCACATGCTTTGGACATGCAATAATCGCATGTTAAGTTACTTCACACAAGCCAATGGTTTCCCCGGTGTGTTAAGTGAATCAAGCGAGGCATTAAATAAGATTTACTTTATCTAAGGCTCGGTGGTGACGAGAAGTCGTATACAAAGTTTTTTAACACGAGTTTATTATAATTTACGATTGTAACCAAATGCTAAAAGCCTTCAAAGACTTATAGATAGGATACTTGAAAATTATTTAACTTGCGTAAGCTGATGAAATGTTTGCGTGAAGCAAAAGTCACCGCACACTTATGAAGGAACTGGAACGATATTGAAGGTGCATTGTCTGCAGCTCAATGCTCAGGCGGCCTTAGGCAGGTAAAAAGCATTCGATAAAACTCCTCCAGTAATAACTTGTGGAAGAATACAAACTATTAGAGTTTTACTGCATGCAATCGAATAATGTATAAGACTTTTTCATCGAATTAAGCAATGAAAAGGTAGTTGGTACTACGTACCATTTATTGGTATAACGTAGTCGAGTTTTTCAGAGCATATTTTAAGGAAGATTTTCGTATTCAAAGGTATAAAATGAGCGAGGGTAAAAACATACGAGTTTCAAATTACTCTTTCACAAATCTTTTTTAGCATTCGAGCACTACATGGTTCATTTTCAGTAAATGAGCTATAAAAACAAAAACTAATCTACACCACAACATTGGAACTAGCTACTTTAAAAATACCCAATTTTATCACGCCTTTATATAAACTAAACTATTGTACAATGGATTATAATCATACTTGAAACCACAAAAAATGACTAGAAAGAGAGATTAGAATGCCAACCCAAAGTATTTAAAGTTATAAATGAAGCGTCATTATTCATAAATAGTTTCTTAATTAAGATGGATTAAAATGCTTCCTGGCAACTTCAAATCAGAATCATCAGACTAAGCTAGAATTCTAAAATACGCTTGTTGTATTGGGGATCAGAACTCTTGATGTAATCTACGGTGTTCCTGAGAAGCGGAGCTGTGACGGGTGCACCTGTGTGTGAGGGGCCACACCTGTGCCCTGCAGTGCGCGTGTCAAAGAGGCGTCAAGTCCCTCCACAACAGTTAGCTTCACACTCGCTACGCTGCCACCAGTGCAAGACATTAAATCTACTTGTTAAGTTGTTCTATGGGATCCACACATTTTATAAAAAGGTTATATTTTTTGCTGTTGGGGAAATGCTCTGATATTAATTTTAAAGCGTTGGAAAAGATCTAGACAATTAAGAATACGATAAATGTCTAGCTCCTTTGAGTGACTCCGAAAAAAAAATAAATATGGCAACTGAAACGAGACAGGTGGTCCATTCTTGAATTGCCGCCTAAGTTATGTGCTGCCAGACACCAATCACGCACCGGCAACCGATTAGACGTGGAATAGAAAGGCAGTAAAAATCAATGACTCGGTAGTTTAACTACCTCCTGTGTTCTGTGACCACCATCACCACTTCAAGCCACTGCACTTATGCAGAGGGAAAAATGTCATTCAGATATAAAGCGATCTCACTCAAAGTCATTTATTTTCACGCACAGACATCAGAACGCTTATTTTAACATAATGAAGTGGACGTTTTACCATTTAACAACGTATCAAATATAGAAATTTTCTTAGCATCATCGTAATTTTCAGAGAGGGATCTCAAATCAGTTGTTTAAAATGCTTGGGGATTCCTTGACCCGTAATTGTCTAGACGATTTTTGAACGTGTTCACGGTGCAAGTAGCGACTATTTGTTCCGGCAGTGGGTTCCAAATTCAATAAATTTAACCAGGAAGAAATTCAAGGATGTTCTGATAAATTGTTCAATAAGTTTAGGGTCCTTATACGTGGTGCTAACATTATTGTCCCTTTCGAAGAACACATCTGGGTAAGCGTCGCCATGCAAGTTCCCACGAGCGTCACAAATATTTAACACAAATACAAAATGTTCGTATATTGTCCCAAATGCTGCTTCCTCATGAGCACATTTGAGTCATGTACATCTTAAGAGTATGCAGCGCATTGCTGCCGTTAAGCAAGGGCTTAACGTGCACAGAGACGAACATCCATCCTGTCATAGTCCAGGGATTTTCACTTTTCTTCGTCGTTTGCATACTATCAGCTAAAATATTACAATGTTTCTGAACTATAAAATAGATCATTATGTATATCTATTGAGTAGAGAGAGTGAACCGGTTTTACGGTTAGAACTGAATGTTGCAGTTAGTTTCTACTCGTATCACAAACGCGCAACTAATCTATTTATTCGACTGTTGAGCATTTTTTTTACTTCAAAATGACTAAATGAATTTCGTATGAGTTTCAATTTTATTTTCGAAAAATCACGCAGCACAAATGCGATAGTACTTGGCTTCCACGTTTATTGTGATATATGTTTTACTGCAACAAAGGTTGATCTTTCTGTGGACTTGTTAATATGTTCTAATCGTTCAGATTGATTGTCATGATTTGCACAAAGCACTTTTAAGACTAAAACACGAGGCATTTATTTGCAGTTATAATGCCACTCAGTCATGTAAAAAGTGATGAAATATGTTTATAAATTTGCCAAACAATCTATTTTCAGGTTTCATATTGATGAATGCAAAAAAAGTTTCGGCTTCAATCATTTCAGAATTACTCGGAAATATGTTTTTTTGTTTTTCGGGTTAGTATAGTAGTATAAGTTCCCTGACTCTCATGATGGACTTGCATTTCTTAATTCGTCTATAACCTTGAACACAGGTAGAAGAGCATTGACACACCTGAGTTAGTCCACCACGATTCATCAGCTCAGTGCTGCAGTTGTAGGTGTCATGTCAGAGCTCACGTAGCTATGTGATATTGTGTGGATTATGTTCCTCAAGTTCAAAATGACCAATTAGGTGTCACTTCAGCATCAGAGGCAGATAAATTAAATCAGGATTGCATTAATGTGTTGTTCATGCGTATGACTGAAGCCATATTCACTTCCAGGTCCTGCAAGGACCTGGTATTGTGGGTTAGATGGGCCTTCATGTCGAAACTATATGAGATTTATTCTCTGTTCGTTAATAAGTACGTGAGGCATAGGTAGGGAGAGTAAGTTAAATATTCGTTTCAAATACCGTAGACTTAAGCTAGTTCTGTGATTGTTAGCCCATTTACTGTACATCATACTGCCACATAGCATAAAATACATCACAATATATCTATGACACGTATTTATTATTCGGCTTTGAGTCAGTCATTTGACACACATATATCTGTTCAAGATATACAGCTATATAAAAGATACGACTTCAACTTCATAACATACAAAATACATACTTTCAATGCATTGTATCCAGAGGGTCATTGTAGCGATCCTTGTTAGTTAAGATTGTTTCACTATTTTCATCTTATAAATGAGTCTGGTGATGTATTTTTAAAACCGGAAAAAAAATTTTGTCTTTCGCTTTCACATTTTTTATCGAAAGGGAGTTCAGGTTCATATTGCTGATATTGAACGTCGGAAGGATCCCCCGCACGTCAAAATTTGATCAGTCATAAATTTTGCACACGCAATTTGTATGTCATTTTATCTATGCCCATAGCGGATGCGCGTATGTTGCATACATTCACCGTGAACTGTATGTGTTTATATATTGCACTCCATAGTCACAAAGTTAACAATTGCAATAGTTTTCCATCACATCGTAGAAGGTAGTACAGAGAGGACGAACAATTGAAGGACTGTAAGGAAGTATAAATGCGAATCAGTTTGCATACAGAACTGAGCTAGCTAGTACATAAGCAAAATCATTCGGAAATTACAGTTTTGAGTTGTACTGAATCATAAATAACTTTCTGTTGCTTCAGCTAAATATGAGACATGACATAAATTTTAACCCATTCTGCCTTGCACTACAGCTAGAAGTCAAGCGACTCTAAGCTACTGGTCGAAGAGAAACTCCTGGAAATTTACACCAAAACTATGTATTTTTATTCTATTGTTGAAATAGGTCGCTGAAAAACATCAACGTACCAACAATAAATTCTGTACGATGTTCGATAGCGGGAATTTTGCATTACAATTACAGCATAATCAGAATAAATGCAATTTTTCAGCGTTTTTAAAAATAGCTAATGTCTTAGTGGACAAAAATCAATGATATGAAGTGCAAAATTGGTTTCTGAATCAATCAAAGCAGGAAGATATCGACTGGATAGTGTTTACAAAGCACATAAAAGTACGTAAGCATTCCTTCTCACCGCGTGGTGTTGAAGCGTCTAGACAAGCTCTGACGTCACTGTCCTAATTAGGAACGTAAGCTCTCCGTACGACAAGGCTGGAACAAATATTGACGACAGTTGGCCTCGCATTCTTTTAGTGGGGGAAATTTTATATTTCCTCGTATTTCTTTGCTTTCTTATAACCGTGCCAAAAATTAGTCATTGTTTCGTACGGAATTGCTTCAAAAGAAAGCAGACAATCTGTACCAAAAAGGAAGTAAACAATCTGCACCAGATTAGCTATTTATTCCAGTAGTCATTGACGTCATCGGTTAATTACGACAGCTGCACTCATCAATGGTGCTGTAATTTGAGCAACAATTATTGATCGCTGCACAACAGACTGATTTGAGCTGATATGCCCAGAAATAATTTTGTTTCAGTTGAGGTAGAAGTTTCACAGAAAATAAAAATTTATAAAAAACTGATTTTAGGGACACTACGATAAAAAACTTATTTTCGATAAACCTACCGATTCCATAAAGTTATTGTGCGCCATGTGCTAGACTTATAAGACGAAATTAGCTCTGCGATGAAAAAAAGATGAATAACTTGCGCCAGAATTTATTTATAAAAAATTGGATCTTATATGAGTTGGTATGATATACTATTCTACTCTGATCAACAATACATTTTTGACCAATAATGCCCGATACAATGTATTACGACCCAACTGTTGTTATGGGTAAATTGCAAAATGATTCGAATGCATTTGAGGCGGAATAATTTTGATCTAAATAACCATCAGGATATTGAGTAAATTCTATGAATGAGTAAAGAAATCAATTGGAAGACGACCAACTTTATGTGTGGGAATATTAGAGAGTGCGAGAAATGGATGATGAAAATTTTCATATACCTGCTGCTTAGAAAAGCTTTAGTTCATCTTTTCACGACCGCAAAATTCACATACTACTGAGTTTAAACAATACTTTTCGCAACAGGTGATACAAAATTTTCAATGATAAGTTTTATCTATATATTTCACCCTACTTCACCCTATTTTACCGAATTTATTCCCTTCTTTGCCACCATCTTAAATTAATGCATATGTGAGTACGATTCTTCAAAAATGTTTGGCAGCAGTTTGCACTTACGATGATATGATATTATTTCGCCTCCCAGCGGACTTCTGAGCGACAATAAAAAGCTGTGTGCTGTAAGCACTATGTTTTTTTTTTCATGGTAACAACCTTTTTGAATAATCATCCCGTGAATATATTTTAGATTATGAAATTGAAATATTTAAGATGCTCTCACTGATTGGTAACTTTGAATTTTGTTTGTTACAGTATTGTGTTGAAGAATAAGTCACTTTTAGCATTCAACAGGTATAGGAAAATTAATAAGCTCATGCCCCAGTTTTATACACAGTCTTCCAATGGGCGACTTTCCTGATGGATGGACGAGAATGCTTCTTTCAAGAAATGCTCTGAGACTTATAATCTATTTAAAAGACCGTTTCACACAAACGCTACACCACCTTTAAGAGGTAGGAACTTAGACTAGTGTCACAATTTAAAAAGAGAAGGATGAAGTATAGAACATATATAACCGTAACGTGTAAGAGAACCCTAGAGTTTGAAGTCGAGTATTTCAGAGTAGTGTTGAGTTGAGTATTCGATACATTTTGGAGTCTGTTTGATCTGATACGCCTTTCAAATTCCGGAAGCATTGAAGGAGTTCTCTGATAATGACTTGAAAAGGCAATAATAATAGAACTGAAAACTTACGGTCAAATATTTTTTTCGTGTGATTTTCATTTCACCTGCCCACACGTGCAATATATAAACTCGGGCGCGGGGATCTAAAGTGCCTTCTAGGAAACGATGTAAGATTTCCCTTCGCTTCCTTAATCAGAATAACTAATTTCCGCTCTAAACGTACGGGGTGGAGGCTTTCCTAAGGGGGATTTTTGCTTTAGGGGGGGATCATTTTACTAGAATCCCATTAAGGAAATTTCTAATGAATTTATTTTGTGTATTTGGTGTTATTCCATTACGGGAAAGGAGTCCTAAGATTTTACCATCACAGAGCTCGTGAAACAAAAATCATTATTCAATATTCCCCACTTGAAGTGTTGCTAGGAGAGGCTGATCATTTTCCAATTCTACCTGCACAGTATTTTGAAAATAAACCATTTAAAGATTTCGCCCAGCGATAATTTCATAAAATATGAATCATTAAAAATTATTTCATGTTTGGAGTTAATGGGATATGAGCCATAAGCAAAATTGCCGTCCAGCTATGAACGGAATGTGAATGACCGGTAAGTTCTTGTATGCACTTAGTAGTGGTTATTATATTATTTTAACTGTAATATTTTGCTGACATTAGTTCCAAAGCTGCTTTGGCGAAAAATTATAGCAAAGCCCTGGTTGCCCGCTGCCGGTGAACACTCTGATACCTGCAAATAGTCTATGTTAACTAACTAGTTTTATGTTCTATAGTAAACATAATGCTACACAATGTGCGAATCTTGGAACAGTTATGTATTTGCAAGCTTAAACCTATTTTGAATAATAGCCTCTACTCAATCGCCCTGCCAACAATATAACGTTGTCCGGAGAGTTCATGCCGATTTTTAAAAGAAAGAAAAGGTCATAGATATAACCTATTACAATTTTTGTCAATCAAAAATTAACCATTTATAATACAATGCGCATCCATCTTTTGTTTACCCTGGAAATACCCTCTTCCCAGAATTGCGGGGGTTCCATGGCAAAGAATTCGTCAACATATCTCTTTAAGTCATTCAAGGAATTGCAATTTTTACCATTAAGACTATTCTGCAACGACCTGAATGAGTTGAAACCCGAAGTAGCAATATGTGATGAATATGGAAGGTGGAGTAGCACATCCCAGTCAATCTGCAGTAATTTTGTTTGGTTTCCAAAGGAACGTGTGGTCTTGCATTGCTCTGATGGAAAACAACATCTTTCCTGTTGACCAATTCTGAAAGTTTTTCTTGAATTGAGGCTTTCAACTCGTCCAGTTGTGAGCAGTATTTCTCAGAAATAATTGTCTGGTAACGTAGGAGAAGCTCAGAGTACAAAATTCCTTGTCAACTCCGCCAGACACAAAGCATAACTTTTCAAAGGTTCTTTTGGGATGGCTAAGGGTGGCTCATGTCGCTCACTCCAGGATCGTTTTCCCTGAACGTTTTAGTAAACAAAGAATTTCTCTTTCCCTGTCACAATTTACTTTTAAAAAGGCGAGTTTTTATTTCATTCATAAAGCAAATCCCAGATAACAATGCGATCAAAAAGATTTTTCTCACCCAAGTCATGTGGCGCCCAAACATCGTAGCCATTTACAAACCCAAGCTTTACCAAGTGCTCAGTGCTCAAGTACAACGGATTTTGATGGGTTGAAACCTTCTGCTAACTCTAGGGCTGTGCAATGTGGATTATTCTCAATAAATGACTTGAGTTGGCCATCATCTGTTGGGGATGATCTGCTCGGAATCTCGCGAAATGTCCGTACAGTTCTTTCGAGTAAAGAATCATCACCGCAAGCTGAGTATATTTCTTTGGTTGTTCGTGAGGTCTTTTATCTTTTATGAAAATAGAAAAGCATCAAGCGCCGAAAATTAGTTATTTTTATTTTCCCTTTTAAAAGGTTACGGAACTAACACAGGTTAAAGGATCTCCACCCTTCTTCAACTAAAAGATAACGTGAACTGTGCTCTAATTGGAGTCAAATCATATTTTCCAGACTCAATCGTATTCTAAAATAGTCGAAAGATGAACTACTGATAATCATCAATCCCTTTCCGGATAACCTAATCAATAAATAATCTCAGTTCAGTTCGTTTAGCACCGTACTCTTGCTCTTTATTTTCGCCTTGTTTCTTCTCTTTTCATTATTGTTTACGAGCTGTGTAACGTGAGTGTATGTTTTGTGCCAATGCTAGATCTAGAGAACTACGTTAGGTTAACATCAATTTTTCATTTGTAAAGACTTCAGTTATCACCGAAGATGACCAGCGGCATCAGCGTCTGAAGTGAAAATTGGGAAAAAAAACTTGATGAGTAATATACTTGTTTTGGCCCTTACGCTCCTATGTTCATTGTTACCATAAATAAGTATTCGTCGATGCCAAGTTTACTTTCAGAATATTTTTACCATTGCTGCATAAAAAAAAGTTTTCTCATTACAACGTTGTCAGAGAGGAAGTATGGAATTACTATTGCTTTGAAGAATAAAAAACTCCCAATTTCCATCTGTATAGGCATGGGACACCTCAGGTCATGAATTGAACATGTATGATAACCAAGTTGGCGTGGAACTTCAAGAAAACTTGGACAAAAACGATGTCGTTGTTGTGACTCAGGTCATGAAACTTATGTTTTTCTCGTAAATACTTCTTCATACTTATTTTTATCGATGTCTAGAAATTCATACTCTCTGATATGGTGTAGAAAATAATTTTCACGAAATTGTTACAAAGCGCAGTAACAATTAATTGGTAAATACTTCTCTCACTTCATTACAGCTACCCACACGCACTGAAAGGTAGCTATCAGCTACCCACACGCACTGAAAGGCAGCTGTCAGCTACCCACACGCACTCAAGGGCAGCTATCAGCTACCCACACATATTAAAGGGCAGCTATCATCTACCCACACGCACTGAAAGGCAGCTATCAGCTACCCACACGCACTGAAAGGCAGCTATCAGCTACCCACACGCACTCAAGGACAGCTGTCAGCTACCCACACGCAAACATACGGTGCTTAGCTTTGTATGTTTGATATCGATTGCGAGCTTATTCACTGGATTAAATCTGTTATTGATAACCGATTATGGTTAAAACCCAAGCCTTCAGGACTTCTTTGAAAGTGAAAGTGAAATGAGAATGATTGGTGAAAGATCAGAAACCTTGACATGCATTCTTCTTAAAGGACTTGATAAAGAATTCTCTGATAATTGAATAATCATCATTGATATTCTCCATAATTCCCGTTAGAAAAGAGTAAATACCATCAGTTGCCAGGTAAAATGTAGAAAATGAATTTTCAACGCGGGAAAATTCCAGTATTCATTCTCCTCATCATTTTTGACAAAATTTTGTAGCAGAAAAACTGGTCTCATGTTTCATAAGCCACCTCTGATACTGCCTGTGTTTATAATTAGATGCACCGTTTTTTCTTTACTTCTGCGTCGATTTTCACGTCTAGTTTTTAACAAAATATATTATGCAAATATGCCAGGCATACAAAATAGTCTGCCGTTCTCAGAAAGCTAGTAGAATTTTTCACTGAAGCGTGACGAGCTGGTGCCATTGTCCTCTGTATACGCACTGTACAATTATTAACTGATAGTTTCAAACCTCCATGAGAAATAGTCGGAGTGATTATTATACGGTAGCGATGCTGTTGAACAGAGAACGAACAACATGATTTGATTTTATTGTTCCTTCATCAGAAGTGTTATGTACCTCTCATTTCCTGCTTTCCTGAAGTGCGACGATGGCTTAAATAGAATTAGATGTTATTTATTCTTCTTAAAATTATGTTAATATTATTAGACGTTAGAATTTAGGGCAAAATTCTCGTTCGGCATACATGTACAATGTCGTAAAAAATATGATAAATTTATATATTTTCATATCTTGATAGAGGTATAAAGATCTCGTTTGACCTAATTCCGCGAGATCTCATTAAATTTCCGGAACTACCAAGGATTTTAAATCCTTTTTATATTCATTACTTAGCATTTTGTAACTGTCCTAGTTCCAACGAAGAACAAAAAATTGCTTTTGACTCTGAATTCCATGATTTTATTAGTTCTTTAACAAACATCATTTAGTAATAATATGTTATCAGGAACAAAATGTATTCTCAAAGAATATTCTTAGTTCCATGCTGAGAACCACTGTACTTGCAAACCGAAAATTTGCTCAATGAGAAATAATTTTGATGTATATGTATTTATAAATGTATGCATTCGAGTTTCAGATCATAAGTTTCACATGAGAGACATTAGCTGTGGTAAGACAGGCATTCAATTACTTTGCATCGAACCTTGGACTTTTTCTTAGCTGCAGGAGCGAGTTATAGCGTAGTGTCAAGTAACATCCCCGTGCACTGTATGTGCTATATCTCTCAAGTCAATTCATTAATGGAAGAATATAAACTGAGGCACAGGATTTCGGCAAATCAATTTCTAAACATTGTGACAGTAATCGCGGTTTTAATTTTTCAGATACTTATTCAGAATTATTGAAGGGCCTTATCCCTACTCTCTGTTGCAGGCTCTCGATCATTGTCAGGTAATTTGCTTCTCCCTTTTATTGAGTTCTTCCTGGGTGCCAATCATTTGACACTACCGTAATGTGCAACTCTCATTGATTGAGTAAAGACTGGAAAGACCATTACGTTATTGACTAGCTCCGGAAACAAATTTCATTTCATCCAAATACTGGATGGATGGATAAATGTTGAACATTTAGTTACTAGTACTTGCTCTATTATGAATTTAACGTATTTTGTGCCTGGATGTTACTGAAAGGTTATTGAATTGTTACGACTTTGCGAAAAGCTTTTCATTGGATATCTCTGGCCGGTTATTTAGTCAGACAGCTCATGGGAGGGAGGTTGGGCCTTTGCCCTAAACTTCAGTGTAAATCTACTTATATTCCATTAACCATAGTTGAAAATTTCCTTCATGGGACATGAGCTCGAATGACAAAATATCCAGGAAGGGTACTGATTATAGTTTTTTTTCAAATGATAGTTTCAACAAGTGCAATTTTATAACGATTCAAAGCGTAGAAATGAAACGTGTTGGCGAGATGAAAATGGTTTCGTCATTAGAGAATGCATGTACAACATCCCATGCACATGGCAAGAAAACAAAACAAACGAAACGTTATGATAAAATATTTCTTCGCAATGGATGAAATATTTTCAATACAGATTCAGCAAAGCGAAAACACAGCAGCATAGGTTGGGCCGCGGTTTTCTGTATGATGAATGCTTTAGTATTGCGAAACTTCCCGTACCAAACATCACGTGAACGTTATAATCGTAGTACTAATTAACACATAAACAGTTAGACATCGGAATCCGTTATCGTTGGCATACAAACAGGACTGAAAGCTCTGGAGCAATAATTTTTGCAAATAATTACATGTAGATTTTAGCAACGAAGATCGCAAATTCACCAGAGCTTCTCAAGCAGAGGTGAAAAAACTCTGTAGAACTAAAACATGTCATTTGGAAGAATTGAAACCCAGAGAAAATGCATTGCATGCTAAATATTAATATTCAAAAAGATTTGAAATTCAAGCTGCTAAGCTTCTTTTTGTGACCAAATAATTAACATATTTTCTTGTGGTATCGCTACCATCACATACACTTAGGTGCCCTTCAAACGATACATTTTTCAGTGTTAGGATTTTTGGATTTTTAAATTTCATGATCCAAAATAGGGTAAATATCAATCGATTTCAAACAGCACCTCCTCATTTCATTTGGTCCCTTTGAATAAAGTTACCAAAGTCTGAGATTACAATATATGACAAAATTCAGTAGAACGTAAGTAATATATGCACCAATAGTATGGAACTACACCAATATTTTTCCCGGATCTTTGCATTTCTGGAACTATCTCGTGCAAACTTGCATACCATCCTGACTTCTCCTTGGCCCGTTTAGGCGCCATCAAGTTAATTTCCGCCGTGTTGTTGCATAATGAACTGACCTCAAAAGTAGAATAGGACTCTGAGGACCTCTTCTTCTGCTCTCGTGATGGATCAGAGAAGACGTATGAGTATAAGCCAGGCTGTTTTATTATGAACATGTTGTAAGCAATGGAGTCCAGCGAATCAGGAATAAATTTGATGTCGCTTTTTAAGATGTCACAGGTATCCATTATTTTAAAACTGAACTGAAAACGAGGTGAAGTGTAACGAGTTTATTTCAAAAATATTTTGTGAGAAACACGAGCATCAGAAATAAATATCCTACGTATGCTAGGCGGCTATAAAACAATTGATCGGAAGCAAGTAGGTACAATTACCTCTAAAACCACTGAATTTACATATATGAGACTTGAACCAAATGAATGAATATATTTTTAAACTTTAACATACATGCCTCAAATACTTCACGAACTTTCAGCCAGTTTTTGATGTGTCTCCTTTCATTTTCAGTATTGATGAAAACAACTTTATAGTTAAATGTCAGGTGTATTAACCGTAGAGTTTCGCGACCAGCCTTGCAAATTGCTTGGTGACTAAATTCAATGTTTTGAAAATTATTTACATGGCTTGGTGACTTTGTAAAGAAAGGCTTCATGGAAGGGTAGTCTCTCTATCATCTGGTCATCATTAAATCATTTTAAGTATACTAATTTTGAGCTTGACCCCTTACTCTCGACGAGCTTTTTGTGTGCAGCTTTGTACATTGGTTTCGAATTAATAGCTAAGTAAAGTCCGAGCGTGCATCTTGAGATGATAGTAATATTAATCAAATTCATACTTAAATTGAATGAATACTCTGCTATCGTGTGTTAGCGGTTTTTTACGACAGAAATAATCATTTTTCACCATTGACTTTTTAGTCAAACAAGGGTACGAGCTTTAATGACTGTCACATCCCGAAACATAAATTACTTTGGGTTCTTTTTACTGTTCATTATAGTGCAAACATTCTCAATTTTACTTTTTGGTGTTTTCGAACGGTCCACAACTGCACATCTTTTGATAAAAAAAAGCTGACGTAGGTAGTGAACTAGTTAATAAATGTATCTATTGTCTGAAGAATAAAGACAGGGAGACCAGAAATACTAGGGGTCTTCTGCTTACTTTGGGGACTAAAAAATCATTGACACTTTTCCTTGAAATGCCTCGTTCCTCGAAAGTGCTGAGAACGACCAAAGTTTCTTGAATCTTCGAATCGTTTTTCAGAACTAAGCAGAGCTTGAGTCCGGAGTGGCGTCAGCGCGCAACTTAGAGCTCCAGTGCTCCCGTCGTAGCAAGGTGATCTATCTCCTTCTGCGAGGCTTCATAAAAAACTGCTCTAACAAAAGACTACAAGGTCGTATCGTACAACACAAACTTTTCATCTTTACCTCTTACTAATTCGTAACTACACAGCATATTTAAACTCTTATTTGTAGCGTTTTTTTCATAATCAGTATGGCTCAAACTGCGTCTATGACTCGATATCGTTGAAATTTAAGTCTTAACATTCTCTCCAGCCGCTACTTCAGAGCTCAATGTCCCTCTCACTACGATGAGGGTCATCGGTCACAGAGACCAGCCACTTTGCTGATCTGCTCGTCATACTATCGAGTCTCCACTCAGAGCTCCCGTTACTCTATCTGATCGTCTCCCAAGAAAAAATCACCCACATAATCGCTTAAAATTCGAAACTACTTAACTAAAATTACGTTGCTTACCGTCTCTAGACATGTTTCTAAATTATGTAATTTTTTGAGTACGTCGATTCCCGAATGTTTTTACAACGCACCAAATTGTACATTGGGAACATTTTGACATTTTGCAACGAAAAATTCGTTTTTTTCTTATACTACCAAGTTAATAAGCTCGAAATAATACTCTTGCACTTGCTTTTGCAAAAATAAGACCCAAGACTTTCTATCTGTTTAGACTACGTAAGATCTTGGGCAACCTTCATTTTTGTCTCGTAAAGGCATGAAAAAATCCCCATTTAAGCTTTGAGAAAAATAGTGCGATGGTGCTCTGCTAAACATATGCTGAGCAAAGGAGCTACACTTCGTTCCGATCAAGTGAATACGATAATGTTGAATCACGTGAGCACGTGAAATTTTTGGAATCAATATGGAATGAATGTGCTCTACTCAACAAAACCTTAGCGCTGTATACCAAGTATTTATATTAGGAGCTCAATAGCATATGTAACTTTTCATCTCATTGCCAATGTATAATTCTAATTGAATTCGGATAACTATCCCAGCAATTAGGCTGATATAGTCGTTTTCAATATGGACTATCCATGGAATCGAATTAATTTAAGCCTTTAGTTCTCATAGAACCCATTTCACTGAAATGCAAGCCATGTTATTCTTCACGTTTAATATTCGATTTCTCAGTATTAAATGAAGCAACGGATAGATAAGCTTCTAATTGAAGAGCAATTCACACCTACTGCACCCAATAACGAACTCTTTGGCCTGTCTAATCAATAGAGGTCAAACTTACCTGAGCGGGCAAACAAAACTCAGCATTGAGCGACACACCCCGTGGCCTGAGCTGCTATTAATCCGAGGCCGTCGCGCTGACCCTCGGTAGAAAGTTCTGGCGCTCACAGCAGCGATAATTATGTGGCCAAGGTTCGATTGAGGGTCCAAGAGTGTTTTTGTAATCACTGAATGTCGAATTGCGTTGTACGAAAAGCAGATGCAGGGATTAATCCACCATCACAAAGTTTACTTGTTTTATTAATTGATGTTATTATTATGAGCATTGTGAGTGGGAATCCAAACACAACCAATCAATGGTCAACACTATGATGATTCTTCAACTCAGTCTTCAGTCTTTAAGTTCTTACATTTAAAATCATATTAGAACATTCATGAAGAAAAATTTTTAGGCCCTGTCGTTAATTCAATTTCTCAGTCGTTAATTTGAGTGAATACGCAAATAACACAAATACATGGGTAAAAAAAGCCGGAAACACTAAATATTCTTCAGAGCTATGCTAAAACATGTCACTTCGTTCCAACACCCGTCCTAATATAACAATATTACCACATTTCTTGAATCATACCAAATATTTTTTCACGATTTAACATCCTAGGATTTTCAAAAGGACTTCTCCCAAGCCTGAGATCCCTGGAAAAATGAAAGTTTAGGAACTCGAGAGCTTGGAAGTTCGTGAATATTCAGTGGTTCTAGTCTGCCTGCCTCCAATGCCCCGCAGTTCTTGCCCAGAAAGAGGCTTCATTTCCTCGGGGATGAAATGAAGATGCATCTGATGAGGCATTTTCCGAGCCTCTCCCGGTAGTCCAAGAATCATATTAAAACACTTGACTTAACGAAGCACCAGACGCCTCAAAACAGATGGTCGCTCTATGGAGTTTTTATGCTGAGAAAACGTACTGGCCTGGCTCGTCCGGCAAAACATGTGCTATAAATTTCTCCTGCCAGGAACACGCTTTCTTATGGTTGTTTTTACTTGAACTCCTAAAGGAGAAAAAGTGGAGTCTACAATGACATCGACCCCTGTTTGACCCACATATGCGTATTTCAGGCAGATTGAGATCTTTTTATTTCATGCTTGGCGGCTTATTTTTCATAGTTCACTTCAACGGCTCATGTAAAAAACCATTGAATAATAATGGGTATAATTTCAAAGTTATTCCTGGGACTGACATAGAAGTACCAACGAATTGTGAATGAGATCTTCAAAATGAATGTCCCACTACATGTTTATAAGAAAAAAGTTTCTATAGTTCAGTAGCCGTGCTTTGTCAACCGACAAAATATTTTCTGTCTATTTTACATCAATTTCTTAATATTTTCATGAACATGGAACCAAACTATTAACAAATGATCTCGAATAAAACTATATTTTTGCAATGGCTATCGTGTGATCTAGTCTAAAATAGATGGTGTGTCCGTTTATGTACGTCAGTGTAAGACACGAAATCATGTATTATATAAAGTATTCCATATTTTCAAGAAATGATGATGGTTCATCGTCACATTTGAAAGCACCTCATCGTGACAACGTACCGTTTATTTATTCAAAAATTAAAAAAAAAATCGTGCTAGAGGGTGTTTCTGACAGCTTGGTGTGCGAACTCAAATCTAATTCGGAATACTGTATGAACAAAATTATGTATTTTTATATTTACGTGAGACGAAGAATTTTTCACGTGCAAAACCTAATCATTTCACATAATGGAAGCACTCAAGATGAAATCAAAATTAGCAAAAACTTTAGAAGTAGAAGTCGTTTCATTTCCTGTCTTTGGAAGAATTTGCAATTGCTGGAGCATTTCATGTTTGGCTAACTGACTGACGCTTCAATTCTTTTTCCATGGCTTATGAAACTTAAGCAAACAAAAAGTCTATTCAATATTGTTCAACCGAAAGGGCTTCCAAAGCGCTTTCATAATTTATTTTAATTAAAAATATTTTCGAAGCTTTCGAGCGGCAGAATTTTAATGTTTCGACTGGAGTGATGGCCTTAACATGCGCTAATAAAGTTAGAGATGCACCACTTAGTTCAATAGCAACGCGTTTATTTTATAATTGAAAAACTATGTTGTTAGTCTGAAATATCGTAGCTCTCATAATTTTTTCTATTTAAGCACTCAAATTTAGAAAATGAAACGTTTACATACTTTTTCCAATTAACCTCAATCACTCCCTGAATTTCATCCAATAATAGAAAAACTGTTTTAATTTTTGAAACTATGAACACAATTTTTAGAACGAATTCGTGCATTCAAGCCCCAAATTTTTTTAACTGATCTTGTCTGCAGGGAAAATGAAGTTAATTTTGGAATACTTTTCATTTGGCTAATGGCCGCGATGCACGATGTCTCACGCATTTCCTCGTTCTAATATTCACCGCCTCGTTGCAATGCTTTCATATTTTTTCAATGAGTTAGAGATGGCCGCCTTAGTTTGTTTCTCGAAATTGAACTGTAAATTTTTATTAGACATTCTAAAACGTTTACGAGACACCTGAGAAATCGTCAAGTACCATTCAAATCGATTTCTTTCAAGTATAATATAGAAATTTAAACGTATAGACTAGAGCATTCACATGAGTAACACAAATTCTGTCTCAAGTCACATAAAAGAAATGTGCAATAGAATCCGATTATTATGTCATTCGCTTCCAAATTCACGAGATAGTTATCGAACAATACCGTCGTAATTCAGCTCAGCACTTTTTATTTTCTTAACAGCATTGTGCGTGCATTTGTGTGTAATACGATTCTGTTTATGCACCGAGTAGAAAATAATTTGTGCGAATATGTCCACTGATATGCTCCTGAAACTATATGCATTTGTGACGAAATACTTATTATCAAACTTTTCCTTGAATCACTGTGTTATTTCCCGTCATAATATATTTAAAAGATGGTCTGCGTGAAACACAGGCCTGAGGATGTCGTTGGCGGGAAGCATCGTCCATTTTTCCTGACGCAAAACACCCCAAAAAAATCGGATTTTCAAAATGTGTTTAAAATAACCTCATTTCTGTTTAAGGAACTCATTCATGGCGATTGGTTCGAAGCTCTGAATGCAAGTTCCTGATAGGAATGGTAATACTGCCCCGTTTCCTGAGGCTGTTGTCGTAACGTCGAGCTCAGCATACTTCCCTGGGCCACAATTCTGGGACACAGCACGACCTCAACTGCCTCGCCCACATTAACATGGGATTTTGGTTCGAGCACATGAGCCCGTCCCTGTCCATTATGAGTTTACTTGGGCATCGAAAACAGGGTTCATTTTTTGTGTATCTGTATGGGTATTTGGTATATGCAACGTAAGAGGAGCCAGCCCCCGAGTGATGCAAACTAGATTAGCAACAATGTCTTGTCTTCAGTTACAATATAAGCAGCAGGCAGGAGACCAAAAATTCCACAGTCATGTACTCTTGCCAATCAAGTTTTTAACAGCAAGTTGCGCCGGTAAACAGAGTTTCAAATAAAACCTTTCAGTAATTGACGGCTGAGACACCAACCGCACATCTCATTTAAAGTAAACGCTTTTCGAAGAAAACGTTCTTGAGTTGAAGCAGATTTATTTTGTTTGCCAAATAGTATAACGAGTCGTGAAATTTGAATGATTCTGATATCAAGTACTAGGTTTTACTTAATGTTTGAAATGAGAGTTGGCTTAAACATCTGATACTTTTTGCCACTCTTTTCCTTTCATAACCCTTTAATTTCAACGTGAAAATCAATGTTAGGACTAGCCGTACGGGGTGAGTATGTCCAATTTCTTCTTAGATTTATCACTATTTCAAGGAATTAATTAGTATTTAAATTTTGAAAACAAATCCAGGAAAATAAATTCGAATGGTCCTATTGCAACACGGCTTACAAACATGACGTCGTACTGCCACAAAAACAATTCACTTTTGTCCAAACTAGAATATTCTAACTCGACTTGAGTGTGAGCTGTATGAGAAAAGCACTCTCTGCAGCTTGAGAAAAATCGTTGGCCTCATCCACACGGAAATATGTTGAGGGTAAGTCTTCATAACAACGCCGCGGAATTGTCTCATGACTTCAATGACGTGCGTCACGTAGAAACAAAAGGACGCTAGGCCGCTTGAAGTAAGTTGCAGGGAATAAAACATTTTTCGTTGAAAATTTCAATGTCATATTGAATATTTCATCAGACGAGTCGCCGTTATTGCAAATTGGTTAATCAACATTAAATTACACTTCCAGTCAAGAGGTGTGTAGGGCTGTTATACTGGTTATGAATACTTGAATAAATTTGAATTATTTTAATATAACTAAACGTTTCACGGAAACATTTCAGTAGAGTACCGTATTCTTGGTGTGGCTTTTTTTTCAGAAATTGAAATTAATCATGTGTAAATTGACTTGATTCAAGAGTGTCCGGAGTATTTTTAATAACCATTAATTTAATATATATATATTTCATATATAAACCCTACCTCTTTGATTATATTTTGCGTTTGAGAAGTTATGCACTTCTAGAAGATGAGGAACTGCTGCTAGAATCTA
This sequence comes from Orchestia grillus, assembly GCA_014899125.1. NCBI lineage: Eukaryota > Metazoa > Arthropoda > Malacostraca > Amphipoda > Talitridae > Orchestia > Orchestia grillus. Next base: position 32,427 of record VOMN01009935.1, read on the forward strand.
GGTAAACGAAGGCTTAAGCTTGAATCGATAATGAGCCATCAGCTGCTCTAGGCCCGCTAACATCTCAACAAATAAAGCAAATAAATGAAAGTGTATCAGAGTGGGAGCAAAATAAGGGACCCGTTGTGGCAGCCAGTTGCGGACACTTATTGCCTTTATTATTCTCTTACAGATACCAGTTCCTGAAGAATTTTTCAGCATTACTCTCCGCCACAGTCTGTTGGATCGTCGTTCATCTCATAGATATTAATGTCCACGCAGCATTTATGAATGTTAAAATGAGGGGGAATTTCAATACGTAAGTAAGATACAGAAAACATAGTTTGCCTGCGCAAATTATTTCAACAAAATATAAGAGGTGATGTGAAGGCGTGTAGGAGAATGAGCATTAAGGCTAATCGACATAACTCATTTATAGATAATGTTATAGTCCATCGTATAGTCGAAGAACCAAATCTGAGCCTTGTTATTAAAATTGAGAGTCAATGATATTCGCCATTGTAAATTCCGAATATTGTGAGCCACAATTACGTCTCGTGTGTAATGTTTAAGAACCTTTACCTTTACTTGTCCCCATCAATTAAAGGTTTGGAAACATTATTCAACAGTTAATGAAAACTGTCAGCATGAGCTCGAGAATTTACTAAACAACGTTCATGGTCGAATATTTGGTAAGTCATGAGACATTTTATAAAATTCGCCCAATAATTATTCACTGAACCTAAAATATAGGTCATAAAAATAAGGACCAAAATTTGAGAGTAAAACCTATTAGATATTTTAACGTTTTTTTCCAAGCATAACGATGAAGACTGTATTCGCGCTTTGCTAATATCTGAACTAACACAGACGTCACTGCTACAACGTTGCACAAGCCCTGCGCACAGTTCGTACAGCCCATAGCAGCGAGGTAAGCTCTATCTCGCTTCTTAATGCAAGTAAATTTGTTGAAATTTTTGGGGGCACTCGATGAAAATATTATGAAAGTGAGAGCTGAAGCTCCACAGCTGAAACGAAATTATACTTAGTACTTGGCTTATGTTTCACTAAGCCCTGCTTAACAAAACTTCTAAAGGCAACCCGATGTCGAAAGAGATTAACAAATTCCGTTCATTCATCAGGAAACAAATATTATGGATAACCCTCCGTTCAAATCGTAGGCAAAGTCGATATTCTAAGTCGGTGTTGAAGGTAAGAGAGGTTCAGTAATCAAGGGAAGACCCGCACCGGCGATGACTAGAAGAGCAAGGAGAAGGTAAATGACTCCTGCACTCAAATTTGAGACGCTCACGTTAAAATAAAAACACGTAAACAAAACCTGAATTACGTTCAAACCTGAATCAGATATACGTTGAGTGCCTGAAGCATTTTAAATCAAGAAGTGTCGGAACGTGACGGCATGCAAGGCTTCTTTGTCCTTATGGTCCTGAAAATTCGAAAGTACTATGCGTTGCATTAAGTGGAGCAGTTTCAGTTCTGTTTGCGCTTTCCAAGTACATCTAATTCTCTGGATCCGAGAAATAGGTTTAGCAAGGCAGGAAACTTTAACAGGAGGAGAAGATTTTCCGCTTCTGTACTGAATATTTTCACTTTGCCCACCGAATTTGTTCAGCATGGGCCACTTAAGTTCTTCATAGTACTCAAATGTAGTTAAGCTATTAATCACTTTTTCCTGTACTCAGAAGAAATATTCACGTTGAAACAATATCTTCTGCGAAAAACTGCGGGCTGACCTAGCACGACCATTTCAGACTGAGATATTACAGAAACACACCGCATATACGTTCTAACTTAACTGCTTTCACACTGATCAAAATTTCATGCATCACTTTAAAAGAGGCTATAAATTCTACCTACCTTCACTACATGCATAAATAGAATGACTAGTATGCCCAACTACGGAAAGTTCTTGAAGTGCTTACAATATGTACACACACTTGGCATACATTTGAAAACGAGTTCTCTTTCGACGGTACGGCTAGCGACTTCATAATGGTGAGGAAATTGAGTCCCCATGCAGAAACTACGTATTTGCACATAGAAAGTGTAAAGCTTAAATTATCACAAAAAAATGCCCTGAACGCTAGTATATTATTAGCTAGCCCAATTGCTATTCAAAAGGTTAGTACAGCACAGTAACAGAGCTCTCACAATTTTAGGCGGACTGCCTCTACGTTAGCGTATGAGAATTTTAAGCTTATCGTTTGAAAACTGGTAGGAACTGAAATGGACATTGATAACACTTTCTCGAAATTTGAACATAACTAAAATAGAGCAGAAAGAAAAAAAGACCGCTAAGACTTGGTTAGAAACGGCAAAGTTGTAGTAGCAATCATTAAATTTTCGCTATAAAAATGCACTAAATCACTGTTTTCTTCAGGTAGTGTACTCGCATATTTAACGTGGATTTCCCATTTGTATTATAAGCTTCCGTAACTGGCGGCTACATCGTCTCCATATCGCGATAACATAGTGATGACGCCATGTGCCACCGAAGTTAGGACTCCACGTTCGGCCTCCTAATCGTACTAAATAAGGAGTCTCACGCATTAAATTTTACTACGACAGACTGGGGACCGTACACTTCCATCTATACGCCCTAGAGCACTCCTGAAGTACCTAGCGTGCTCTTGCGACTGCCGACGTTCAGTCGAAGTACGGGCGTTGAAAGCAAACTTATTCTGCACAAGGGATCGCAAGTAATCGGGCAAATCCCAGCCGCGACTGTCTCCCGGAAATAGCTTGCTACCGATCTGTTATTCGTTTCTGCTAAAGTCTGCCACTTCCTATTTTTTATTCGTTAGGTAACTAAATGCAAAGGAAGCCTAGTTGGATTTCTTGACAGTTTCAAAAACAGTAAAATATCATACTTTCTTCTTCTATTTTTCTTCGAGAAAACGCAGATATCCGATTGGTTTTGCACTATTATTTATTCGTAAATTCAATTAAAAAACGGATTGCTTACAATTCTCTACGACGTTTCCTAATTTGATTCATTGGGCAAGTAATAGTTTATAGATCCATTTCTAATTAATCTGTTATAAATGTAACGTAATTTGCAAGATAAATGAATAGCTCATCTCTGAGAGCGGTTGGATTAGGTCACAGGCTACATTGAGACGATTTGCGTCACGTAATTTAATTTATTATATAATTCTGAGCCCAGAACACCTGCGCATGTGTGCTCAGTAAAACCGTCAGTTTTAAAATGCTGCAATGCTTTCTCTTGACGAAATATATATCTTTTCAATTACTTGCGAATCTCTTTGTAAAATATTTCACTTCTTAATTAGGCTGTTGCTAAAATTTCTAAGTGAATTTTAAACTATACGAAAATTTTGCTAATGATACATATTCAACGCCAAATTACTAATTGATTTTTAATTGGAGAGCTCTCAATCTTGGATTGTAGAATTTTCAGTTCATAATTGACAATTTTTAAATTTCTGCTTTTTTCGTTCGGACATGTTCAAAGGAAATTTTAATGAAGTTAGCGTCTTATGAAGTTTTTTCAATTATTTTTCAAGGTTTGTACTGCTTCGATGAAAAAATTAACTAGCAGCAACAGCGTGTGAATGATGTACTCATCAAAGTATCCAATGGAAGCGAGGAAATGAACTTATTTTTTGTCATAAAATGAGCCGTTTGAGCTTGACGAAAGCGAAAATCTCATGTCATGGACAAAATTTAACAAGGTTATACAAAGAGAACTCTTTTATGTATCTCAAAGGAAAAGTAAATGAACGCGATAACATTTCTTCGTGCTTTTCATCTAAGTTCAAAGATGAACAATCAAGATGATGTTTAGCGTTAAACATAATTTTTCAGAAAAATTCAACGCCGTCTGTAACTTGTTTGTCTATTTTCTTAGACCCAACCATATTCTTTATCTTCCTCATTTGTTCACTTATATATTAACCCACTTAAA
>VOMN01009944.1:0-56171 GCA_014899125.1 Orchestia grillus
GAATTCGAATTTTTTTAGAGTTACGTTAATGATCTTTTATCAGTATCTTACTTAAAAAGTCGACTGTCTAAGATTGTCATGCTCCCGCATACTACAGACCACCTTTTTGCTACTACAGTCTCAAGCGATTAATGACAACACTTAATTTGTTTTACTTCACTGAATATATTCGGGAAGACCGAGAAATTGCTAGTTCTTCTTAGACCTGAGAGTGTTCTTCTTCGTGTGGTGTGTGATGAGATTGTGTGAGTGTAAACGAGTCGGTAGCTGTCGACACGACATATATCTTTAATGAGCTAGCAGAAAATATGAAACATGTCATTACTCCCGAGTTGAGTTTTGCTGGGCCCACTCCTAACTACTAGTAACAAATGATAGATACACGAGAACGATAATTTCTAATTTAGTTTATGTGAGTTTTCTATTATTCTCAGTACGTCTTATGAAAGTAACAACACATCTGATTATGTAGCCCTGTAATTGTTTCTGTTAAACTTATCGATTGCTTGCTTTATTTTTAAATCAATTTTACGGAACATCAACGTTGGGGTACCTAAATATTGTCATTACATCATGCTTAAAATTTGGTCAAGGTCGTTGGGTAGAATATAGCAGCTTCACACATGACCTCGAGTAGTGCTTCTCGGTAGTTCTGACATCATCGGATCTAAATTTTATAGTTGAATTCCTACGTTGATTAAGGTGTGTTATGAGCATTGTATGTTGGTTTATGAAAATATATTTTATGTAGTGTATATTTAAATGATTTTCTACGTGGTGGCATTTTGTTGCATACTTATCTACTACGATGTAAGTCTGAGGTACTTATATGGTTATATGGGCCTGTTTCCTTTTTTTTTCGCATAGAGCGGGATCGAATTTCATCCAACAACCACATTGTGTGTTTAGATAAGTCAGTGAGACATAGAAAGTTATCACCAAAAGGTATGTGTATGTAGGATAATAGTATTTTTCTTCATTGTCTACCTGAAGACGGGCTTACTGTAGACTTGATAATCCATTACGTGTTTAAGTTATTAAGTTGCACTAGAAGCTGCTTCTGAGTCAGTTTTAAACCTGATCAAACGTTTTTCTTCCACTATTCCGGGAAAATTAATTGTTCACATTGTTTTAAATGTACATTTTGTAATTTCTTTGCTACTTTAGTGAAGATGTTGTACTGAAAATGAATTTTCTTGCAAATTATCATCCATTTCAAAGGTGAAATGATATGAATTTTACTGTGGCTAGCTTCATGGAGCTATTCACTGTACAACCTTTGTTTTAATTTCATTGAATATTTTTTTTTAAATTAGGAAAATCAATTTTTACAAAAATTTATGACAAGGAAAAATTTGAAAATATTAATTTATATTGTACAACCTGTATTCTTGTCCTGTAATTCCTTTCACTTGCATTAGGTTTATGTTAGTGACAGCTTAGGATAGGTTTATTTTGTCATTGTGACACAATATGGAATAATATGTATGTTCAGAGCATTTAAAAATGTGACTTTAATTTATGTAAAGTTTGCATCATGATGTTGTATTAGTATGGGAATTGTTTGAACATCTTTCAATATAACTTTTTCTACCAGTCAAAAGCATTCAAAAAGTGGGATTTTCACCTTTTGAAAGAAAATCCTATTAATAACATCTAAATAATGACCATAAAATGAATAGGATACTCAGTGCAGTTAGCCACTGTAAAGTAGACATCGACTAAAAGGATGTCTTTTTATCTGATTTATAAAACTTAGATTAACTTTCAAAGTTTTTATCAAAACTGTTTAGAAGAAACTTCTAGCTTGGATTTTGAGGTGGTTATATCTCTGACTGGTAGGAAGTATTAGTAGTAATAGCAGTAATGCTGAATAAATATCTGTTTGAAATTATGTAATTATGTGTGTCTTGATATGATCATGTAGCAAAAATGCATCTAATAGAATCAATCAAATTGACAAACTGAAGTCAATTTCTTCTTGTGTAATTTTTTCTATTCGATTTTGTCTGATTTGGGTCAATAGCTTGACTAACTGCATTGGGTTTTGCATCACTTGAGTTCAATCAGATAATTTGAGTTTTTGATAGCATTTCCATCTTCATCGCTATTGTTTCCAAATGAATTTATAGCTATTTCAATAGAATTAAGCTTATAAAATACATGCACAGTATAGTTGAAGACATCAATAGCAAGTCAAGTGGATTACTGACCCAGATATTATGTTCAATAGTGGTTAATTTGATTGAGAGCATGTGTTGATAGATAAACATAAAAAATTAGATTCAGAGCATTGAGCAATGCATCATCAACATGATCAATTATATCCATTGTAAAAGTAATTGCAGTGATAATTCGATTGCTTGATTTGATACTACCAGAAGAAATCGAATGCTGGGGTGGATCAATACCAGCCAATGATATATTCACCATGCATCAAGAAAGAATTGCATAGTAACAAGATTTCTTAGCCTGCAAGCTTGCAGGATGCTATTTAAGATGGAATAATTCTTTTTAAACAAGAAGATTTTTGAAAAAATAGGCTCATGAGTTGGCAGAGATTATTACCAATAGGTGACTGTAGGCCTGATTATATTTAGTGACAACCAACCTCCCAGATGCCAGTTTGTTTGGCATGGAGAGGTGAGCTGCTGGGCTAGGAAAAGTATGCCTCATGTTAACATTGTGTCATCAACTTAGAAAGATTACCATAGAACATCAGCAGCCTTCAAGATAGATAAAAACACTGCCAGGTGAAATAACATCATGTCAGTGTTCCAGTTAGCAAAGCATAGTTGTAGTATTATGAAAAAAGCCTTCATTGCTGAGTTGGTGCTTGGGACATCCATTTTTTGTGCCTACTTTGCTTTAATTTTTTCACCATTTTTGTTTTTTCTACTGTCTATTTTTTCTCTATTCTTAAATTGCTGTTTCTTTGTGCAAAGGATCTTGTGTTAAGAACACATTTTATGCATAAATTCTCTGTTTTCTGTAATCCATGCTAAATGGTCCCTTCTTTTTGCATGACCTTTTTGGTCATGCTTTGTCCCTTCTTCAAAGCATGACCATAAATAAGTAGCTTAATTACTGCTGTATTTGTTCAATGCAATTGCTACACACTTTGTAAATTAATGTGCAAGATCTATTGAAGTCAATCCTAAATTTTCACTAGAGATTATGATGTTTTGTACCCACCTTCTGTATCAAGGCCAGGAGGGATTGACTTCACCCCTAAATAGACCAGCAGCATTTCAGAAAAGTTGTATCATTTCTACTGTAAGATTGAGTCCCAAGAGTTTAGTCAATTTTTCTATATAATATAAGAATTTAGGTGGCATGAACATTCATAGTTTATTTGCTGTGTAACAAACTAGAAGTAAAATTATAGACATGCCTCAAGTATTTATATTGTGCAAATGACAGGTGGTGGGCACATTGTGATCATTCAACTTGGGTTAGGTTTTGTGAATCTTAATAGGCTCCAGAATCCTCAGATTCTGTCTATTGTTAGTTGAGTCACAATTGTGAAATCCTGTAAAGAGAATGGCATATGACATTGCAATGCATGAGCAGATCAATAATGGTGATAGACTGGTTAAAAACTAGTATTTGCATAGGCAACATTCTAACAAGACCAACACAATCGTTGATCTGTTCATGCATTGCTATTTGGTATACCAGTATCTTTACAGGATTTCATTTGCTCATAAGTTTATAAATCAGTTTTCTATGATGCTGTAATCACCTGTTAAGCCAGAAAAATTTTTCAATGTTGAGGGATAATTTTAAAGTATGTTTATATATATGTGTATATATATATATATATATATATAACTGACTAAAAATATAAATTTTTCATGTCATGTCAACTTTTTTTGTTTGATTGCCGTGGAACATGAAAGCAGTAATTTTTTTTGGTTTTAAGTATTTTTTCTGTATGGTGTTCTCATTCCCTTTCATTATTCCACTAAAATTGCCAATGCATCAGTTCCTTGATTTTGTAAATAATTCTATCCCACACTCTCATATAGGTGTATCTTGGTGGGTGGGTGGGAGTCAAGGTCATAGCTCTAATACCATTGGGTTGAAAGTAAAGTGAATCTTGAAGATTTGCAGCATTGCATGGCCACTTCAGAATTTGGCATTTTTTGTCATTTCAATTAAATAGGGTATCGTTGTGCTCAGCTTAGAAGGCCTCGTGTACTGTTCTCTAATTTCACTTTGTTATGCAGGTGTTCACCATGTCAAAAGGAGGCCAAGCTCCTATTGGGTTCAGTGCAGCTCCTCCCCCTTCTGCTCCCCCAAGCTATGCCCAGGCCATGGGGGGTGTGCCCCCACAAGCTCCCTTTAAGCCTCAGCAGGAGCTACAAGGCCCTCACATCCAGCCCATGCAACAGCATCCATATAACCAAAGTTAGTCTGGCATTTTTTTTGTCATTGATTATTTGCTGTACAATTGGTATTTTAAATTTTTTGTTCTCAAACCTGTTCTATAAAAAAATTCAATTATTTTAGCTTGAATAAGTTGTATAAAATTTTCTTTTTTCTCAAGAAAATGTAATGACTTAAATACTAAAATGGAGTCAATGTAAAAGATGATAGTAGTGTGCACTTGGTTCCTGCATTGACAGGAACATGACTAGCCTTCCAATTGATAGACTATGGAGGAGCCACCTGTGCAAGTGCCTGCAGTATTGAAGGTGTGGCAGTGGCTAATTCAAGTGTTCTTGGTGGATTAAGTGAAAATACTTCTTGAAACTGAAAGGCTTTTATGCAAATGGATTAATTCTTATACTGCTGTCCTCTGCTCAGTGTTGTGGTGGTGGTTAGGAGACATGAACACCCACTAAGAGACAATTTCTGCAAAAATTTTCCATCCTTTTGAAAAGAAATAGAAATTACTTATTAATACCCTGCAACTCCTCAAGTAGGTTTGTATTGCCAATGATTTCATCGTACTGTATTATTAGAGCTGTGCATGCTAGTAAGAAAACAAGCGGCTCTAGTATGGAACCGGAAGAATTATATCGACGCTGTCTCAAGCACTGTAGAAGTCAAAATTTAGTACTGCTAGTTCTTTATAGTTTTTAGCATGAAATGTGCCTGAGAATAATTACTTTGGGCTCATTCTACTGCAAGGAAATATAAATAATGAACTCACTGGTGCAAAATTTATTAGCTACATGATAATAGCTGCAGTTCAAGAGAATTATATTCACAAGTTATTTTTGCAGGACTTAAAAAATAATTCAAAATAATTGCAAATGAAATTTGTAACTGTATCTCTCATTTGTAAAATTGTTTCATAAAAGAAGTGTCATTTTATAGTAGAGATGGAACGATGTCAGCGGCATGGCTATTACCGTTAACCTATACCAAAGAATTTGTCGTTACCAATAACGATTCTTTTGAATAATTAGTACGCTATGTTTTCACTAAGTAAATGTTCTGACAATGGGAAAATACTATATTTTAATGTTTCAGTAAATAAACAGAAGAACGACATCGTAAGCATTCATTATTATTATACTTGAGCCTCATGTTCTTTGATATGTAATAAAAACTAGTGTGTCCCTCTGAATTTTGGAAATTGAGGCTCCTAGTAAATATAACATCAGTTTGATTGTATGTTCTAATGCCGATTTTGCAACCATATTCAATTTCAGGTATTAATTGCATTTATCTTTTGAAAAACCACGAAGACATTCAGGCTCCTTACAGAAAATGGTAACTCGGAAAATGTCTTCAACTGCATTTCTAGTGATACTAATTATCATTGTCCACAATTTGGGTAATCCCATATGAATTGAGAGTAAAATAATAACACAGTTGAAATTCCTCTCGTTTATTTGGTAAGTATTTAAATGATGAACCCATTAACATCACAAACTGAACAAATAACCAATACCCAACACACTTGCAGTAATATTCTATGGTGTAATCAATGTTCTCTTACATGTGAAGATTTGTAACCACATAAATTAATAATCAACATTAACTGCTAACTCAGCAATTTTGAAAGTAATGTATTACAAATGAAGATTTCATTTAACATTTAAGAGACTAGGCACATCCTCTAATAACTGAAGTTAAATATCATCGAGTTGTAGTTGAGAAACATCAACATTTCTCCATTATCTGCTGTCAGGCTGTTCCTCTATGGTGAGTAGATCTTCCATCCAATGCTAAATAGACGCTCACTTCCGATTGATGATAGAGATGAACAAAGAGATACTTTCTAGCTAGAATTGCAAGAGATAGAAGCAAATTCACATCGTCTTTTCACCATTGTAGTGGATTTCAATCTTTAGGCTCGACTGTCGTTGTCAAATATTTTGCTATATTGATTGTGATGCAAGGTTCCTGTGTTCTTTTACTTTTTGGAGAAGTTTTTCGAGATTGGGGTGGCATAGTCTTGTTGTTAGAGCACATATTTTTGCTAGCTAAGAGTTCTTCAAAACAATTATCGAAATCATATTCAATCACATCTTCTAAGACTGCTTCACTTCCCAATTTGCTTCCTTCCTTTGCCCGCGTCCCAATCTGGGTCAAAGTGCGCGCTGTCAATGCCTACCAAATGAACTTTGGTCACAGGAAGGTGCTTTGAAAGCATTATTAAAAAGTGTCTGATGAATGAAATAACTTTTTCGAAGTGGATGCAGAAGCCAATGACGAGTTAAAAGAAACATAAACAGTTTTGGTTTTAAAGGCTTTGTGGTAGTATCTCAGCAAATGCTATTTTTACAGTAAAATATTTCAAAGTATCGACATGGTATCGGCCATTTTATCGATACTGATACCACCAATGAAGGCCGATACCAACCGATACCGATATCGATACTTCGGCTCATGCCTACTTCATAGTACAAATTTTACCATTAAATTGAGGACTATTAAATATTCAAAGTTTTTGTCAGAGTCTTGAACGCTTGGGTTGTAGGATACTTTTACTGCTTGCAAATATTCTTTCAATTACAACGCTTGAGGGTACACGAGTATTGGTTTGATGAATTATTGTTTATAGTCTGTGAAGGAAACGAGCTATTATTAAACAAGACATCCCCATGAGTACTGCTGCTAGGTTTTTGGTTTGAGAACACTGATACTACTTCAATAACCATTTTATTTATCATAGATTTTAGGTATCACTCGGGTAATTTATTCAATGAGTCTGGTTCTTCATTTTTTGGTTGTAGAATGTATTCAAATAAGGCACCTATGTAAGGCCAAGAACTTTAATTTAAAGCTATACTATCAATACACACTGATTCAGAGGAGAAATAAATTTACCTTCCTGTGAAACCATTGCAAATACTAAGCCACTCAATGAGCATTGAGTACGACATGAAGAGAGCAACAGACAGTCTGACCGATAGTAGAATGACGATCTCGTTGCAATGATTCAAATTGATCATGTTCTCACCAGGGTTGACTTGCAATTGCCTTATCTAATATATCACTGCGTTCAAGTGGGACCCGTTCTAATCAGTGCTGATATCAGCAATGTACGTGATGAACTGTTTGACTCGTTTAAATGTTTAACGGAACATTAAACATGTGTGCAAGTCGTTGAATATAAAAGTAAGCTCGTGGTACGTTTCAGTGCAGAATGCACACTAAATTCTAGCGACGAGCGCTTGAAATGTGCCCACAAGTTAGTGGTTCTGCCAGCTCTGCTATGCAATCAGGAACCTAACGGCGCTACTGCTGGAGCTAGAAAAAGTTAGCGGCGATAAGCACAGTGTATTACACTGTAGAATATACAGCGCAAACTGTGCACACTTGTAAAGCAAAATACAAAGAATATTCAATACATAATTCAGACTTGATCAGTCCGGATTGTCATATAATTTTGATTATATGATAAAAATCTAGATTATGATAAATACATAAATGATTTGCTTTGATGGTAAAAGGTGAGAAATAAATTAATATCCAAGTTTATTTATCATTACTGTTATAAACAAATTAAAATTAAGTTTCGATGAACATTTTAAGGTTAAAAATACTGATTCTGATAGTATTTGCCTCAGAAACGCTTGAAAACTGTTTTGCCACAAATTTCAGTTTACTAGCTTCCATTTTACAATGTCAATAAAGGTAAATTAAACTTTTAGTAATAATCTGTGGGTGTAAAAATAATTAAAAATATTTACTTAAAGAATCCCATTCTAAAGTATTTACTTTTTCATTTTCGTCTGTCATTGCACAGGGTGTCCGTCAAATCTTTCTCTGATTTTGGACCTTTATTTCACACAAATCATGCGAGATAGAGGTATGAGGTTTTCTCCAATTTCACCAAAAATAACTAAAGTTTTTTTTATATTGCTCATAAATTTCAACATGCGTTTATCTTGTTACTTGGAGTACGTGGAAAGCGTCGCCCACAGCATTCACGAATGCATCTATCACACTGGGTCTGCCGCTTCTCTTACAGTCTGCTACACTTCCCATCTCTGGGAACTTTTTATACCAGTCTTTATTAATTTTAAGATCTGGTGAATCTTTTAGATACTCATTTCTGAACTTGCTCTGTACTACAACAGATGATTTTGCTTCGTGGTACCATAACATTTATTAGGCTTTCTTCTGCAACACTATTCTGCTATTCTTGACTCAGGTGGTGGGACGCAGTGTTCAGTGTGGCATCTGTAGGCAAATAAAAGAAACTTTAGTAATAGCTTAGCAGAATCTAAAAGTTGTACCGTCGTATCCACAATAACTTTAAGATTATCATAATTTTGTAAATCAAGGAAAGACTTCATGGACACCCTGAATTTAACAATCTTTGTCGATGGAAATCAATCGTAGCTGCTTCTGTGACATTGGTTGAGAATTTTTTGATTTCTTACCTCGGAATTTATATTTGCGTTCTACGAGTTTCATATGTTTGCCTCTCTCGGGGGAAGGGGGGGGGCAAAGAATATGCAAGAGGGTTAGGTTAGGTTTTCAATCGTATGCCATGGGGACTGGCGTCCCCAAGGGGGCACTGCTGAGTTACCTCAGCTCAAGCTAAACCTTAACGAATTCTGTCTGTTACCATCTCTTTTTTCTTCCTATACTCAATTAACTTGCCATTTCTATGCGCAGGAGATCCTGCGTAGGAACACACCCTGTGCATAGATTCTACGTTTTCTGTCCTCCATATTAAATGGTTACTTCTCATTGCTCTTTTTGGATGAAATTTCACGTGGATAAGGAATTTCATGTTAATATTCCAATCTAATCATAGGTTTATTTCATATATATGTTTAAAAGTATCAAGTGATTTTACTAGAGTATTTCATGAATACGTGCGTTTGTAGTAGAAAACTTCGTTAAAATCCAAATTTCCCGTAATCCGAATTGGTTTTCTGCCATCAGAGCCTTTTTTTAAAGATTTACTGTGCTGTATAGTGTACTGTATGTACTACACATCGCAAAGGACTGCTTTCACTACCTGAGCAACAAAAATACATTGGCGACACCCACGAGGGACGTGTACCCTAGCTCTCGCTGCAGACACGGTGGCTCGACTCGTCCCTACATAATATTCTACTCTCGTTAGACACGCCGTACATTTTACACGGATGGTTTGGAAGAGAACCTTCATTAATTCCAACACGTTTTGCCGTTGGGGTTTCAATGCCTTACAACCCCTGGCGTGGTGAGGGATATGAAGAATGTGTGGTTTGAACTTCCTTTTCCAAGGGAAGTACTCTCTGATTACGTAAAATGCTTCACCTGAGCCGAGATTCGATCCCTGAACGTCCTGGCTGCGAGGCCATCACGCTACCAGTACGCCATGGAGCCCACAACAGAAGAAAATGTTATCAACACTGTGTGTTGGCTAGTAAATCGTTAACTTTTTATAGGAGTATTTTGAACCCTCTTTGCACCAGTCGAATGTTGGTCGTTATTTCTTTAGCGCAACCTTGGGTGATTGTTCAGCGTTGAAGCTGAGTACTTCTTTGTTATTTTACTCCTTATCTTTTGTCAGAATCGTGACTATGTACCTCACAAGCGTTGTGCTCTGTGTACTTCACAAGCGTTGTGCTCTGTGTACTTCACGAGCGTTGTGCTCTGTGTACTTCACGAGCATTGTGCTCCGTGTACTTCACGAGCATTGTGCTCCGTGTACTTCACGAGTGTTGTGTTCCGTGTACTTCACGAGCGTTGTGCTCCGTGTACTTCACGAGTGTTGTGCTCCGTGTACTTTACAAACGTTGTGCTCCGTGTACTTCACAAGCGTTGTGTTCCGTGTACTTCATGTAATACGTTGTTCAGTTGGCCCCATTAACTCCGTTGAAGAACATGGGCAATGCTTGAGGTCAGCAAGATTCATTTCTGTCCGGCTGGTAGCAGTTGGCCGTTAAATTACCCCTCATCAGTCTAGTTGGAAGAAGCATGCTGCGTTCTAGCAGCGTTTCGCTCCATTGAGGTCAGGTGATGTTTTTGGGGTCAATTTATTTCGAAATTGAGAGGCATGCATTTAAGAATTCCACTGTACGTTATTAGGCTTCCTGCACGATCATTTTACTCAAATTTCGAGCTCTCTACTGAAGGATAATTATTCCATTTTCAGTTTTAAACTCAACTGCATGTTGATTTAGGTTCGTGTGGTTTTTGCTTGGGTCGAGTCCTTCATAGCGGGTATTTAGGAAATCTTTCGGTAGGTTTTGACAGCTCAATTTTTTTCCGTTGTTGAAGTTGCTGTCGATTTAGGGCAGATTTCGTCCTTGGAGTATAGTACGTTGAAGTACATTCGTACGTTAAGGTACACGAGTAAGGTCCTTAAATTCGTCTTACTCATTAAATTTGACTTTAAAGTAACATGACACTTGGCATTATCGCTGTAGTAAAATAGTTTTAGTATGATGTACGTGGGTTTCTTGATTGCTTTCCTCGTTTTATTACAGTCGTTTGCAACCAAGGGTTTGTAAAGAAATCTATACTCCTGGAGCTGTAATTAGCTGGACGCTTGTTTTGTTTGGTGTTCATTGTTGTTGGATTTGCCGGGCAGGACGTTAGTGGCAATTATTAAACGCGCTTGCATAACTATCGGTCGGTCGCGTCGGTAAACATCGCCTGTGCGTCTAGGCACATCACAACCTTGCTTTTCTTTGTCCTCAGTGAATCCTTCTTCGAGCCTGGCCCTGAAAAGCCTCAGCCTCTTGAATAATTTAGCAACAACTACATCGATTAGGAACGACGCAGTGTCACCAAAATATGTCGAGGGATATCAGCTCACGCATTTTTGTTGTTTTATTGACCATAACCGCACGAGGCTCCGCTTGTAAACAGTCTCGTAACTATCGATTTCGATTCGTTTATTAACATGTAATGGTATACGAGTACATACAATGGGTCGTAAGTATTCGTAACGTACCGAATAATTTACATTTTCTGCAATAAACATGTTTTGCAAACCTTGGAGAACTGAATCCTACATGAGAAAAGGCAACATTAAACACATTTAGGTAATGTTTAGGGAACAAGAGTTTATTTGAAAATGTTCAAACAACAACGAAAATAAAAAACAGGGTGGCAAACAAAGATTGGTAACAACATTCAACCATATTAATACTTGGTTGCATAGCCCTTATTAGCTACAATCACTTCCAGGCAATACTTGTTGGAAGAGATGAGAGTTCTGCACAAGTCCAGCGGTATGTTCTTCCATTCTTCATAACAGAATTGTTCCAATTCTGCTAGAATTGATGATTTCTTCGTTCCATTTTGAATCTTCAACGGTTTCCAAACATTTTCAATTGGATTAAGATCTGGCGATTGTGAAGGCCAGTCTAAAACCCTGACTCTCTTACCAAGGAGCCACTCTGAATCGTATTCCGACTTGTTCTTAGGGTCGTTACTTTGTTGGAACATCCATTTAGTTCTTTTCAACCCAAGCCACTGAACAGAAGGCGTCAAATGTTCAGACAAAATTTCGCTGTAATTGGTCGAATTCATGGTTCCTTTAACGACATGGAGTCGTCTTGGGCCTGCAGAGAAAAAACAATCTCATAACATGATGCTTCCACCACCATGCTTCACTGTGAGCAGGGTGTTTCGTCGTTGCATAGATGTATTCGGTTTTCACCGTACAGGCCTGTTGCAATTATTGAGGAACAGGTCGATTTTTGTTTCATATGTCTAAAGAATATTATCAAAATAGTCATCTCCATTGTTGATAAGAGCATTTGCATATTACAATTAAGATGCAACTAGTTCTTTCATCAGCAGTGGGAATTTTTGTGCAGCTCGTTCCTTTAGGTTTTCTTTACGGAGAACATTGCTAATGGTTAGCTTCGATACATTCGCCCCTGCCGATGACAATTGTTCTTTCTACTAATTTTCGGCGAGATATCTAAGGGTCTTTCTTAACCATTGACAATTTAGGAGCGATCTCGTGATAATTTACTTGGAACTTCCGACCTTAATTATTTGACCACAATCTCTTCAGATTTACATTTCTTTATAATTGCCTGCACAGTGCTATTAGAAATGGAGAATTTCATGGAAATTTACCTGTAACCGGTGCCAGTCTTGTGTTTCTTTATAATCATACTCCTCACTTATATACAATGTTCCTTGAATTTTGGCATCGTGAGAATTCTGAGACAAGTTACTTGGGTTGAGTCTGTTACCTCATTGAAAACTAAACCAGTCAATGCACCCTCCTGAACTATGTAGACTGTTTTGAAGTTTGCTAGAAAACTGGAGAACAAAATTTCGTTCATTTTTAAGATGCTGGGGGTACTGAATTGAGTCATTCGAAGGTTTTAAAACTCGGTTGCCAATACCTACTGTATCTACCCCCCTGTTTTCCTACTTTCGATGCTGTTTGAACATATTGAATGAATTCTTGGTCACTAAACATTACCTAGTGTGTTTGATCTTACCCTTTCTTATGTAAGACTCACAATTCTCCAAGGTTTTCCGAAATATGTTGAATAGCGAAAAAATTAACTTATTTGGTACGTTACCAATATTTATTTGACCCATGGTCGCAAACACATATTTCCGGCAAGTTATTTTGAACCGATAACCTGGAAAAGCATGCTTTGAATGTTTTATTGAGACTTGTCAGCACTCACCATTTCGTTTGGTGAGTGTCAAGGCAGGCTTTTTGTGCCGCCCACTGTAAGTATTCGGAGTGCAGCAAACCCGCTCAACTTGCTCAGTCTCAAGGACGGAATTAACTCGTATATATTTCAGAAATAATAAACTTTAGTGGTTGAACGTATGTAGGTTAATGAGGTAACATGGCTATCGTTTGATTAGTTGGTCCAGCTAAATAATAACCATCACTAACCCGGCGGCAGTTTGCTGGCGCAAAATTATTCCCTTAATGGGCAAAAAGAACCGTAAGGTTTCGTTTCATGAGGATAATTTTTCGTAAAGAGAACAAAGCAGTCTTACTGCAGATACAAGGACGTAAGACTGCCGCTAGTTTTGTTTTCGTACGAAGGTAAACGCAGCTTTATTGCAAATGTAAATTGGTTATAAAGTTATCATTCACTTAACCGCAATATTACATCCATAGACTTGTTCCCTGGATATTTTGTTGAGGAAACAATTTTAAAAATAGGTGATCGGTGTCGTCGTATCAACAATTAGTAATTCGGCATAATTTCGAATGGCCTAAGTTCAAATTTAATTATTCCATTGATAGTGCATTAGTGATAACTAGCAGGACCCGTGAAAATTTCACGGAAATTTAAATAAAAAACTTGAGGTAAACCAGTCCATGAGAAGTGGCCCTCTCAAATGTTGGACAGAGGTTAAAAATTCAGGGCAGAGATAGTCCAGTCTTGGAAGTAATTTTCTTTTTGATGATGCGAGTAGTCTGAACTCGATTCGGGAGACTGAAAATGTGCCGCGAAGACTGGCTTTTTATAGAGAAGCATGCAACCTGTTTACAGGATACTTCGCTCGAGACCTGAAATTTTACTTGAAAAGTGGCGAAGCGTGATGGAATGGTACGTACGTAGGTACAAGCGTTTTAATATATATATGTATGTTCCCATCACTGGGGCACACTGTGCTTCTAGTTGCCTACGAGTTCGTGTGCGTCTAGTAATTTACAGGAGTGATATAATAAAACTGGTCAAAACTATGAATTAGAGGTAATCGTTACAAAATGAAAATTGCCACATGACGTTTCAAGTGGTTTTTATTTTACTTTTGCAAGATAGATACCTCAAATACATCATGAACTTTCGACTAGTTTTGTTGTTGTTCTGTGCATCCTACCACTGCGCGTCGCTGTGTGTGCACGCTCTTTGTGTCAACGTGACTATGTCAGATCTGGTTGTTGTGTCGTGAATGTTATGAAATTGTTTTGTGCTATCTTGGAGCGTAAGGTTTGTTGTTTGTAGTAGGTTTTATTTTTTGTGTTTCTCTTACGTCTTCGACCAACAAGTTATCGACGTTCTTGAATTACATGAAGTTGTTGTGTTCAGTGCGTAATATGTCCGTGTTTTGTGTTCAATTTGACAATTTCTATTCACATTCTGTTTTATTTTAGTGAAATTCCAATTTGCGTTGAAGAGGAGCATTGATCTGGAGTCTAATTTAATACCTTTCGCTTTAGACGCTTTCCACGGGAAGTGAACACCTTTTATTTAAACCTCAATACGTATAAATTGATTCCCATGCATTGGTAAAGCATTCACCTTTTAAGTCTTTTGCGTGGCTGTCGACGACAGGTATTGTTCTGCACGTTGCCCTCACTGAGGCCAGCTGCGGCAGTTGCGTTGAGTGTCTTCATAGATTTTCTTGCTGTTCATCCATCATGTTTGACGAGTTTTATTACTCTGAAAAAATTTCACGAATTCCGTCATTGAGGCGTTGCGGGGGCCGTGAGCCACCGTGCGAGGACGGTTCTGAGGTCGATTGCATGAGTCCCTGGACGTGACCTTTCCCTGCTCTGCACATCGACCGGACGTGCCACGCTCGGCCCTCGTACGAATTGCTGTCGTCCGTGACGCCTCCTCATTTATGAGCCGGAGCCGCCCGTCGATATCGCTGTGTAGTTCGTGTGGCCGAGCGGCTCAGGAACAGACGCACCATTGAGATAATTCGATCCCAAATATCCTAAGCGAGGAAGTCATTAGTTACACGACTTCGTAAGTACGAGTGTTGCTAGCATTCATCATTTTACTGGAGGCTTGTTACTTTTAACTCATTTGGTTTTTGATATTACGAATCAGTATTGCACCGCGGTTTGGTCTCAGTTACAGAGAAATGGATGTAAAAATTGAAATGAAATACTTTTCCTTGTATTTTTAATTTTTGACTCAGTGGAGTTTGTCCTTTTATGTCCCAAATTGGTTTACGCGTGAAAGAAAATATGTTCATGCGTTTTTTGTTATGTAGGGGCAACATAAGCATGTCTGAGAAATTTCAATTATGGAACATATCTCACGGTAATGCTTTTGATTATCCTGTAATTTAAATTATTTGAACAGGGGCACGTACTTATTTATTGTCAGGGCATAAAGGTATAAATGGTCAATCTCATTACAAGTTGTTCCGTAACGATACAAATACCTTGCCTCAGGGTAGCTGAGCACACTCTCACATTTTGTGAATTCGAGCTCTCTAATGGGATCAGGGCCATTTGATTATTCTGATTATTTTAATCAGATCTCTGATTATTTTTAATCTTTTCTTCTTCCTTCTTAACTAGCTGTTCCTATGAGTAGGGAATCCGGTGTGGGAAGACATCTGTGTATAGATTCCACGCTTTCTACAGTCCATACTAGATGGTTCCTTCTCCTCTTCGCTCTCATTGGATCACGTCTTGTGTAGATAGGGAGCTTTAAACTAACGAATAATCTGTCATTAATTTCATCAATTGAAGCCTCGAAAAGGTCCATTTTCAGTACTTCTTTCACTCCACGTACGACCGGTAAGGTTCGCAAAGTTCCTTTCACGAGGACGCTAATGTGTATTGGGCATGATGCATACTTACATTGAGCAAGCTACTAATAGTTAATTAAGTGTGCTGCTCTAGTTCTGAAAATCTGTCGTAGGTTTTGTTTTTAGTGTTATTTATCCTATATTTTACATCTTTGTTTTTCTTATTTTCGTGAGAGGTTGTCGCCGTTTACTATTAGTGAACTCTCACCCAAGCACGAGTGCGAGTGTGTTTTTTTCCAGTGAAAGGTGATCTTTATCGGTCTAATGGCCTGGTACGATTGGGCGCCTTCTGGTGTTCTAGTGGAATAGTTATTTTATACCTATTTCAGGCGAGAAAATTCCTATCCTATTTTATGTGCAGTGAAAGTTGATAGCTGCTATACTCATAGTTATCAAATTGTGTCGCCTTTTACTCATCGTGTAATTTCTTGGTGAACGCGTTCGATTTGGAATTACGGTGTAGCTTTTCTTTGCTAGAAATTGTTACGTAAAGCTTAGTTTGAAGTATTAAGTGAAAATTTAGTGTATAACTTAAAGGTTAGCGCATCTAATTAAGCATTAGCGTGTACATTTTTAGTGAGAGATCTGATTAGATGTTAGCGTGTGATTTCCGATTTTCTTGCCTTGTAACTGAACTTATATGCCAAGATTGGATTGTCTGCATTCCGGTGCGAGACCAGGCCTTTGTCTGGTGCTGGTGGACGAGTTATTTGGGACGATCAGCATATTGGTATCACAACTGCGTTTCTGTCGTTGAAATGAACTACTGTTACTTATGCTGTGCTTTGTTGCCCTTTACCGTGCGTTATTATGCTGATGGTTTCAGATACGAATAGTTTGGAAACTACGTTGGAGTTACAAGCGCCTGAGCAAATTTGTGGTAAGAAAACATTTCGGGAAACTACCAAAACTACCACAGGGTCAGGTTTTGATATCCGTGTTGTGATTTAAACAGCTGCTATTTTTCAGTTATTAAGGATGCGCTTTTGTCTGGGATCCTTCGATTTCTTGACCCCTATGAAATTGTAAGAGACCATGCGACTGTCCCACACTGGGACCTCGTTTCTTCAGCTCAGCGGAGGGGTGACCTAGAAGATATCCCGAGTGAACACACAAACCTCGAATACGAGAAGCAGTCTCGATTGTTTATTAGGATGTTCTCGCGTGAACTGGTTTGTGCGAGATCTGCCGCAGTTCGTCATCTCCACAAAGAAGTCTTTGTTCGGGCAGACCATTACAGTCCTCTTGTCTTGGTTGTTCTGACCACCTTCACGGGTCCTCCCTGGGGAACAGGTTAAATCGATTGAAGACTCGTCTTTGTTTCAAAGTTAAATACTGCTTATTAACCTGAAAGGCATAAGTTTTTTATATTTTTCATTCTCCAGGACCGGTATGGCATGACCGGCAAGGAGGGCCCGTACGTGACAACTACCAGTACGGAAGACATTTCGGTAACTTCTGTTTGACTCCTATGTTACTTGGCGTAAACTTTAATCTAAGAGTTCAACTGTGCATGTAACACCGAACTTTTTTTCTGTTTCATTAGTCACAGACTGCTCCTCAATTAAATGACGTGTGATTGCAGATTTAATTTTTTCCAGTGTGCAGTGTGCTTATCGTACAGAACCTGTTCTTATCTTCTCCGTTTACGACACCGAATTCATAGGCATTCCTAAAATGTTTAGGAAATACGATAAGTTGCCAGCACGTTGAGCTGTTATGACGAATGTTCTGCTTCGTCTCGTGAGTTGAACTCGTTGATTCCTGGACATATGAATAGTCTCTCAAGTTTGTTTACAGTTCCAAGCTGAGACGGGTGTGTTCCTACAGGATTAAAAGGGTTAAGCTATTATGGGTGGAGCAGTTTTCTCATAATGACCTCATGTTCACTGTTGCTCGGCGTTAAAGCACAATTCTACCTCATTAATGAACTCCGAGCGGAGTTACAAAGTTATTACACTGAGTGTTGATGATTTTGGCAATGACTGACTCTAACCGTTGCCTTCGGCACTCAGTGTTTGTATATACATATAGTTATTTACCCTAGGTCATGGCGTCCTTATAGCCAACTTAGGCCATGGGTTCCTTATAAGTACCTTTGGGCCTAGGTTACTTGTATTGCCTTTCCTGGACATTGGACGCTTCGAATGGATTCTAGTTTTCTTAGGTCACTTGTGGATTTTGTGCTTGTGTCTTGGGCACTCAGTATGTCACCTAAGTTTTTCTGAGTTCTCATATAGCACTTGAATTTTGCACTAGGTATTTTGATACTCTGCCTGGGTCTTTGGTTTGTTGGGTGCCTCTGGTCCCGGACCGAAATGTCAAGCTGTCAAGCTTAGAACCTGAAAGAGATCCTTCCCAACTACGGTTTGCAGAGTGTGGTGCATGTAGTCACTGGGACAACTTTTTCTCATGGCAACTAGGACATTTTCTGAATGTAGGAGTGCTTGAAAATTTCAGTGGAAGTTATAGTTTCAACTTAAAGTAGTTCAACTCATCGAAGTTAGTAGTTTCATTCAAAAGTTCGATTTTGGCTAATATTGAAGAATGGATTAATTTTGTGGCTCATGATCGTGATATTCCATATACATGCATGCAGTGATACCTACCTGTCTCCTATCCATCAGGGAAGCTTGTGATTGTGGGAGTGTTCATTTTAGAGGCCGATCCTACCATCTTCTCCCAGATATTGACTTATCCTACTGCGCAACCTGAATTCGTTTAACGTCAACCGAAAATTTGCCTAACATCTTTGTTTTATCCCTTGCATGCAGACAATACCTGGGGCAGATCCAAGTCACAGAACGCAAACTGCGTTTCGCCAGAGCTTACAGCACACGAGAAAAATGCATATTTAGGCATTTTAAACCCATTGTCTACCGACAGTAACTAAAGTTACCAAGTTTCTCAGTGTTTTCACTTTGGGCAAAAATATAAAAATTCAAAGTAATTGAACTATTAGGGTAAGATGATGGGTTAAATAAAGCGCTCCGGAGTGATCCGTGCCGTTCGCGAAACTATATTTTATAAAATAACTATTCTTCATCACTTTTTTTTTATTACTCCCCAAAGAGTTTGGGCCAAGTGATGTGTATTTTTTTCGTAAATTAACTTACATCCAACTAAGTCAAGACACTTGCCATTCTTTCATTCGTTTACTAATTAATCGAGGTTAAAATTTTATTGGTAAAAAGTCGCACGAGAGAATTTTATCTTAGCATCGTGATTTATTTTTTCGTTCAACAAACCTCTCGAGAAAGCGTCAAATTTTAGTATTGCAAAGGCACGAACATTTCCATGAGCAGGAAGTGACGCATGTTAGGGCAATAGTAATTTTACGTAGAATTTCTCTCCCTATAGTATCAAGTTTCCGGAGACAAAGGGTTGGTAAAGTTAGGGTAACAACAATTTAACACGTTTTCTACGTGTTGGACCACCGGTGTGCCAATTTGCCTCTGTTGTGTAATGGTTTACGTGTTCGCCATCATTTATTTCACCTGCAGTTTCGGGAATCCCTCACATTTGAACTATTAAAATCACTGAATACTATTGATACAATTATATATAAAGAGAGCAGAAATGATGAAAGCGTGGCTAACTTCAAAACACGAAAGTGACCCCAAATTCAAGTTGGCACCCTCTATGGAACCGAGCAACTAAAAGCATTTATAGTAGGGAGCGCATTAATTATTGGTAGAACATTTAATGAGGCTTTAAATGTGAGTCACATTAAAAAATAATGACAAGGAAAGTAACATCAGAAGAAAAAACAGTATTCGTAAAACGCTGAAATTAACACATTTTCTATATATCGTATTTTTCCAGGAAAATTGGGGAACTTTTGAATTTAGATTTCAGTGAAAGTTTAGATGAAGTTTAGGGAAAATTCTAAGTACAATTAAAATCATTACATTTGTTTTATGGCCGTTGTCCTGTAAAAAGTGAGAGTATGGGGAATAATAAACTGATTGATCAAGGCCTTCACGAGTTGTGGACCTTCATGCAGGTGGTGTTGGTTTTTAAAAGATATATTGGCAATTTTATACGCCATTGAATGAAGTTTGTACGATCATTCATCACTGAAAATGTCATCATTCCATCTGTCATTCTGATGAATTGCGGTCGTCCCAGGGAGATTATGTTCAGCTTGGTTATTGACGAGAAAGGTTGGGACGAAGCCCGGGTTACTCTTAAAAACACATAATGACCGAGAAGCAAGTAGAGCTTGTGAGCATATATGCAATCGATCGTTCCCTTTGTCGATATATCTTCCAGAGGTTGTCAATGAAAACTTCTCTTCTAATGAGGAAACACTTTTATTAATTTGAATTTTAAATGAGTATTTCATCAAACCTGCGTCATTTTGGAAAGATATTCTTAGGTCGGACAAACCAAGAAGTAGAGCATTTTGATTGAATTGCTGTGGCAAAGGTCTTGAGAACAAAGGTACTAAAGTTTCACTAGGAATACCGTTCCGACAGTTTAATTTGAAGGTGGATCTATCATGGCCTTGGGTTCCCTTAGTGATACAGGTGTAGGAAATATTAAAGTAGTAGAAAGAAAAACGGGTAGCAGAAATTATCATGGTATTTTGCATAAAAATTTATGGTAAAGTGAACGGTCTCTCGACTTAGATTATTGTTTCAGCAAGACAAGGATCCAAAGCATACTGCAAAGCTAACATAAGCTTGGGTGAGTAGGAGTGGAATAAATGTTCTAAACTCTAAAGTGACCAAGTAGATCTCCAGAGCTTGTCTTCCAGAATTTGTGGAGAGAACTGAAACTCGGAAATGAAAAAGAAAATGTAATAACCTCCCTGAACTAAAGATATCCGTCATGAAGGATGAGAAAATATAATCTTAACCTATCTTCCAACCTAACGCAACTATAAAGTAACCCTAACTTAACCCTAACGTTCCCGAGGGAAGCACAAGAGCGGGCGAGAGGTTTTATGATATGAACTAATTTCAACGGCATGAGGGGCCTACCATTAGCAATAGGGTCAGGTTAGTTAAGTTTGTCCATCGTATATTATGGGAACTGGCGACCCCAAAGAAGCACTGTTACTCAGCTAACGATGGACTTTCAGGACTTTTGTTGTACGTGGCCTCTTTGCTTCCTTCAATTTTCACACCTTCGCTATTTCTTTTTTGTCGATTCTTCTTGTCCATTCTCAACTTGCTGTTTCTATGCGAAGGAGCTCCTTTGTGGGAACACCTTGTGCATGGATTCCCCGTATTCTAGAGTTCATATTAAATGAATGGACCTTTCTCTTCCGGTACGACATAGTCTGAGTCACTGAAGCGAAGCGCTGCAATTCATACCACCGCGATCACTACTATTACCGCTCTTTTCTTTGTTGCTTATGGATTGCACTTTGTGAGTTTGATTTCAATGTTGCTGTGACTTCCATCTTATATACTAGAACTTTTGTACACTTTTTCACTCATAGATGTTCATATTAAATAATTTGTCGGTGCGATTCCATGTGGACGGTGCTACATGCCATGTTTGTTCGTGCTGGACCACAAGAGCTGTTAAATTGAGTTTGACATGAGCACCATGGACTTGACACCTGACTAGTTGTCGATAACTTTATCACGTTTGACGGACCTTTGTTGCCAAGGTCCTTGCACAAGGGCTCGGGCTGGCAACGATCAAGTGTTGGTTGTCTCTTTCGTTGGGAACCCATGTTTTCAATGTGCCGCAGTTGTCACCTGTTCGATATTACGCATTGCGTGCAATCTGCTTGAGATATTTTTATCAGCTTAGTTTTGTGTGAGGTAAATGTTTGATTCCCTGTTATTGTACGGGTTTGAAATTTAATTCGTACGTTTCCTCGGGGATACACTGGAGGGTAGTCTTTCAGCGTATTTTGTGGACTTGGTGACCTTCGGAATATAGGTAGCATTCCCGGGCTTTTCTTATCATTTCATGTGAACAAAAAAGTTACGATGTTATCTGAAAATGATCCTGAAACTGAAAATGAACTCAACTAAAACTGGGTCTGTCTGCCAAAATTACATAAAACGTGGTCACGGTGGGTAAAAAACTGTCTAATATGATAGTAGTTGACATGGTTGAGCTGCGGCATTTCATTCCCGGGTGGCGTATTTCATGTTGAATTTCTGTGTAAAGACAAATATCCTAGGATTTTGTGTCCCTATTCATCAAACCTGATAGTTTCTCATGTTAAATTTTAGAGGCCTCAGAAATATGTATGTAAATGTTATACATTTGCCATGTAAAGTTTATTTTATATACATGCGTGTCAGTATGCGAGAATGTAGCCATTTATGGCCATCCCAATGTCAAAATCATACATCACAGATTCATCACTTGTAGTTTTACATTAATTTAAAATGGGGAAATATTCTGAAATACTTATAATGGATCCTATGTTGATGTTAGTCAATGTTAGACGAATTAGGTTGATTTTGATGATCTTATTCGTCCATTAATTAAAGGATTGTTGGCGTAATTTACACTTGCTGTTTAGCAAGGAGGCACGAGCGGTCATTTTTAAGGCCACATCTTAGGAGGGGGAATCCTAATATTGATTGATAATTTAATCGTATGACATCATTGTTCTGAGAACATAATTGCGATTGAGAATCAGGTCTCGTTAAGGAAGAACTATGTTTCGATGAGGCTTTTCAACGCCTTACATTGCGTTTGCGTACACATGGATACGAGTCGACGGGAACTTCCTATCTTGTACGTTAGATAAATGCTGCTTAACATACAATATTGAATACGTGTCAGTCTGAACCTCGAAGTCGTAACATGACATTAGTAACGCGGCTGAGAAGTCTAAGCTCTAAATCTATTTACTAGCACTGTTCTGGGAATCAAATCGAGATAGCTAAATTTCTAAAGCACGTGGAATGCTAACGAGGCGGGATCTTGTTACGGGATCAAAACATAATCAACATATTTCAGTTCCAAGCTACTCTCGGGTACCTCTAATTCAAAGAACACGTACTAGCCATAGGTACTCAACTTAGGTATATGCGCAGATGTTGATGGATTTACAACACTGAATAAATATACAATATAAATATTCACGCCGGACTCTAGCGATAGTCTGAATGTTGGCGAATGCGTGACAAGGGTTTCTGGGACTCGGGGCTGCTGCGGTGGGCCGCTGGAATGCTCACGAGCGAGGGCTGCGCAGTTCATGGTTACTGACGTTTCCCTCGGCTTTCTCGTGAGAATGTTGAATGTTGTATTTCACGCCTTATTAGACGTAGATGGCAATTACTCAAAGACGTACGTTGGTGAAATGGTAGGCAGTCTTCTTCCAAAGCTCGCTTCTTTCGATGCAGATGCAGGTTTTCTTTCGAAGGTGAATGTTGAATTAGCGGTTTTCATTCTGTGTTTTCTTTGTCTGATGTTGATGAAAATTTCTTCTGATTGATGTTGAACGTTGGTGAGGCGGTCTTACATTTAATGACTTCGTTGACGAATGCATATACATACAATATTTATTCACGGCCAATGAAGGTAGAAGACATCAGTAACTTCTACATCTTGATGGTGGTGGCTGACAGTTGCAATAAGAGATGAGAGGGGTGAGGGGAGGCTGTCCACCGTCTCGCACGATTGACAATCCGGCAATGAATGCCCTCAGACGTCGGTCAGTCATTATGTAGTCCGCACTAAGGGTTGGTCACGCCCGCGCATTTTCTGCGTCTCGAGGGTAGCGTGGGAGTGCGAACGATCACCATACTGGTAATTTCACATTTTAAGTATAGAATAGAAGTCATTTTACTGATAGTATAAAATATTCCCGAATATTACAAATAATGAGTTGACGTATTCATAACTCCAGATTATGCGCATTGATGAATTTTGAGCAGGAATATCTATCGGATTAAATCTATTTTCCCTTTCTTTAATTTTTTTACTTGGATTAATCTTTTTCACTTGGATTAAATCCACTATCATTTCGATTGAATTAAGTAAGAAATTGTGTAGAATCTGATCAGTATTACATTCCCTAAAAATGTAATTCTTTCACTCTCCACAGCTCGAGGCCTGCTAAGCACAGAGACGCTTCTTGAACGAGCTTGTGTTCTAGTGAAGGATGTCTCGGCGCTGACATGTCTGTAGCGACCACCATGCCATGCTGATTGTGTCCTGTCCTGTCACATTCAGAAATTCTCTTTTCTTGCCATGCTGATAGTGTCCTGTCAGTGTAGCATTTGAAATGAGCGCTCGTATATTAGTTGCTCCCAGTGGGAACAGTTGTGGTTACTTGAATTTGCTCTTAGTTTACTTTTTTCTTGCTTTCTTCGTCTCCTGGTTGGGGAGATTGACGTTCAATGCATCCGATTCCATACACCAGTGTCCTCGGTTCTTTTTCGTGTTCACTTCACTTTTGTTTTCTTCAGTATTCCTGCTATGATGGTTTGTATGCTGGAGCGAACTCTATGACTATTTTGCCTTCGAAAATGTGTAGTGTCGCCTGAGCGAAATCTACTAAGTAACCTTACCGCTGTTTTTTTTTCATTGAGTAAAAGTGGTAGCTGGACGCGGCATAAGGTGTTTCGCAGATTTGATATTGTAAAATGTTCATTTCATTGACATTCGTACAGAAGAATAATTTCTCTTAAATATGCAGAATAAATTGTTAGCCGAAAAGTCCCTGGACATAAGTATTTACACAGCTCTACTTCAGATGTATTTTGAAAATTTCGAGCTCTGGTTTTGAGTAAAGTATATATACAGTAGTTCAGATAATCTACGATAACCAGAATATTCTTACTCGACAGAATGAAATTTATTGACCAAGAAAAAACAACTAAGAAAAATAATATATGAGAGAAAATATATATTAAATCATTATTATATTACACAACTGTTAAATTACCGCTGCTCTAGATAGGCCCTTAGGACTTGTATCTTTCGTGCCCACTTTGTTTCTTTCCATTTTCCTGTCTTTTCGCTGATTATTCTTCATCTTTTTTCCTTTTCCTTCGTAACTTGTTTCTACGCGCAGGAAATCTTGCGTGGGAACAATCCTGTGCATAAATTTCACGTTTTCTAGAGTCGATACTAAATGGTCTATTTTTTGTCGCTTTCTCTGGTAGCGTAATGGCCTCGCAGCCGGGAGGACCAGGGTTCGGTTCTCGGCTCAGGCTAGGCATTGCACGTATCCAGGGGGTACTTCCCTTGGAAATGGAAGTTTAAACCACACATTCCTCGCATCCCTCACCACGCCTGTAGTTGTAAGGTTTTGAAAACCTAATGGTCAAACGTGTTGGAATTAATATAGGTTCTTTTTTTAAAGGTTCTTTTTGAGATCGCCTTTGGTGTAGCTAGGGAGCTTTGATCTAACTAATAATAGTAATTTGTATTATATTTCTTGTGTATAGAGAGCTTTAAAATAACAAATAATATAATCTTTACCAACGTTCTTTCAATTATGACGTCAATTTTCAGGACATTCTTGTGAGTTGAAATTTATTTTTTTAGCATAAAATTTATAATGTAAAAATAACTAAATTAAAACTATTTTTTAGAAGTATTACGTTCATTTTACCACCAAAATTCGATTACCCGACGCATCCAACGCCAGAAGGTGTTCGTCGCCTTCTCCAATAGTTTAGTAGATGATTATCAGTAAAGTTTTCCGTTTTTGTGTATAAGATTAGGTCTGCTTGGATGTCCTGTGTTTTAAAATTTCATTCACTGATGACGAGTAACGTTTAAAACATTGACTGCATTGACCGGGTGGTCGATTTGCCCCTGGGAAAATAGCATCGTCGCAGCCAACGTGTTAAATACTCGAAAGCTTGGGAAAAAATGAATTTTAAGTCAGAAGAATTTCATCATAAACTACCATCTTCATTATGGAACTCGAGTGTCATATATTTTGATTGGTTCTTTCAAATATGCAAGCATCAAAAACGAAAAAGTTCATTTCCAGCGAGAAATAAAGTTTGGAATAAATGGGATTACTCGTACGAGCAAAAATTTTGTTCCCACCTTTCGGTATGTTTTTTAACTAGAGAATACACGAGCTATGTGTGTAAGGTACTCTTTTAAGAAAAATTATATCAATAAAATTGTAACTGGCAAAGAGATCAAGTTAATTTAAAATGAAAGGGCAAATTTTAATTATTTAGTGCATCAGCACTGGCGACAAATGTAAGCCCACCCTGGCTGTATCTTAGTGTTTCAATTAGTGTTTAATCGGACTTAGTGTTTCAATTACAATTAAATTTCAGGTGTTAAGCTCTGTATCAATGTCACTGACAGACGGTTCTGCCATGTAAGATCGTACGGTATCCAGACTACTTGTGTTGGCGCTGTGAGCAGCTGCTGCCCTTTAAAAGCGGAGCTGTCAGCTGATATGTGTTGCCTTTCGTTTAGTAAACTAAACTTTATTTTCATATTTATGTACCCCACCCCACATCGTGTGCGTATTGTGCTCGAGTGTGCTGGCGCAGTGGCTGCGTTGAGTACCGTGTTGCATATTCTGTTTGTGGGGCGCCTGCAGTCTATGTTTGGCCAGCCCTGAGTAACGGCAGGTCGATGTCGTCTCCTCCTCCGCTCTTCTCCTCTCTTTTTACTGTATTTTTGTTTTCTTTTTTGCCCGCCAAATTCTGATGTATGTTTTGTTGTCGCGGGTTCATGTCTGTAGTTTTGAAGTTTCCTGAACTTCACAAATTGGGCCTTAAATATTTTTTCTTCTGGTCAACTTAAACAAAGTTCTCTACTGATTAATAACGCTTATCGACGACTCGGGGCGTATTAGTACATATTGTGTCGTGTGGGGAAACTGTCCGTACGCTCGTAGCAGAAAGGTATGGGGAAGATCTTGAAGGAATTCTCTTTCACCTACTCAGGAAAGCAGTCTCGGAGACCTCTTGGCTTGTTGATAACGTTCTTGAAAGAGACCTAGAGAATTGTCCTCATATTAAAGCCCGTAAAATTAAGGAAAATAATGGTGGTGTGCAACGCAGGCAGAGTATACTGTTTGTCGAGTACTGTGTAAGAGTTTGTCATCCTCAGTGTACCTTAGAGAATGAATACTCCTCAGTAGTATCTGCAGGTACTCGTGGAAACATTGGCGACCCTTTTTCTTTGAGCCTATTTAGTTTTAGTTGAAAATTTTGTGGGTGTTGAGGTGACCTATTCCACTCTATCTCTCAAATTGATGTATTTTTTCCGAGTTGAGTGCATTGGTTTTTAAATTCTTTTCGCTAAGCATTTCTGATTTGGCGACGTACTAACATTGTCTTTTTACAGTTTTGGCGGGCAGTGCTGACGGGAGACGCTGAGCTTGTATTTGGATGTCCCGTGTAAGCTTCGTATCTCAAGTGGTAGCGTGCTCGTCTCCTCAGGAGTAGGATTTGATCGTGAGCGGCGTGCTTTTCTTTGGATAAGAAGACTTAACCCTACATTCTTAACAGGCAGCATACCAGTATGGCCTGGGGTAGGGTACCCGAACTTCTTCCATAAAAGCTAAAGATTTACTGTTCTGATCACCTTGACTCAGCAGATGCGGTCATTAAACCCTGAAAATCATTAGAGGGACTGGGCGATGCTGAGGGATTTCTCCCGAGTTTCTCTAGCAGGATGCGTAGCAAGGCGAGTCCCAAGCTACCTGGTGCATTGGCAAAAAGCTTCTTGTAAGTTCATGATGCACATAATTCTGTTGTACAGCAACGTTTGGCTGCTTCGGGTGTCATCTCTCTTGCTATCGTCGGGCACAGCCGACCTCTCGCTCCAGCGTTTCCGATTGTGTCTTGTTAATTGCTCATATAATGAGCTCTTGAGGACCTTACTGGCACGGTGGAAGCAACGGTAGTCAACTCTTTTGTCTATTACTTGCACACTTCACCTGAAGGCTTTGTTTATTAAAAGGTTTTTTAAACATTCCAAGCAAACATTCATAATCATAACGCCGCTAAACATGTACGCTGGTCTTGCAGGGTTCGCTCAGTGCTACCAACTCCTGCAGGTACTCGTATCTGCAGGAGTTCAGTGGCTTCAGTCGTTTCGACTGAATTTGTAAATGGATTATACCCTCCATAATTACCTCGATAGCTGCCGTTAAAGAAAATTGAAGCTTAAATCATGGGGCTTTTTCACTCCAGTGCGAGGCCAGGTCTTAAGAATGGTGTTGACATAGAATGTTTTACTGCCTCATGGCGTGCCAGTTATCATCTGACGACTTGGGTTCTATTCGCCAGGGGCGCGCCATGGTATTGCATGGCATTGAAACCCTGAACAGCTGCGCAGATCGCCACGTCGTTTGTTAAGAGATAAGCTGTGTTGCTGTGCCAATGGTACCGAATTTCGAGCGTCACTTAGTAAATGGTGCAAAATTACCCTGTTACTCTAACAGGGGCATCGGTTTTAGCTGGAATATTTCTCAGATATTGCCGGAACTCTACAGTAAAACGAATGAGTGAAATTTTGTTAAAAGAAGTTTTTGTCATTTTGTGATATATTTTTCTGGCCCTGCGATATTTTGTTTAATTATCTAACCAGCCGCTTTGGTTCTTGTCTCCGTCTTAATGGAGACGAAAGAACGTAAATTTGTTTTAAGGACTTGAAGCGTGCAATAACACAATTATGTTTGTATATTTAAAGAGGATTAGAAAGACTCCTGAACTTCTCTGCTAATTACTCTAATATTTGTGTCCCACTTCGCTTCCCGTTGAACCTCAATTATCTAAATGACCTAATGTTCGGAGCATTAACTTTTATTATTTGTTATTGTTTTAATGTTGGAGTTATGCAAGACGTAGTTTACTTTCTGTAATTTCTGTAATTTTGGGAAGTCTACACGTTCTTCTGACCTTGTGCCCGAGCACGAATTTTGTGCCCGATTACTATTGACGCGAGCTGATCATCAGGAGCACAAGCGCTGCTTGTGACCAGTATTCTAACAATAGTGTTTGACTCGCTCATGGCTTAACTGGTCGTGTTTTGTTGTTGGGCAGCAGAGCTATTTGCTATTTGTTTATTGACTCGGCAGATAAAATTTTCAGTAGCGAAAGAGCTGCATGATATATGTGAGCTTCTCACGTCTTGTGAGAATTTTTCTTGCTTGTTGATCGCTGCACTTGGTTCAGTGGTTCTACGAATATTTCTTCGCAAACATAAATTGTATTTCTTCTAAAGAAATGCACATCATTCTTGAGATACTTCAACGTCTGTGTTAGCTCACATATCCGATACCTCTTAGCTTACCCTTATAAACCAAAGATTATACAGTATGACCCTCTGGAGACTCAGGTTCCCTTTGGAGACCCGTCTAACTGAGGCAAATAATTGGTCCCGGGCTCAAATTCACGTGCGCGGAAGGGGACTAGGCACGCTAGCTCTGTTATTGCTGTGCCAAGTCTTGAAGAAAATATTTTTTGTAGTTATTCTCATCGATTAGTGTGGGCTTGCAGCTGTCCTGTGCGCTGGGCCCTTGTATTCCTTTGGTGTCACGACTGTCTTGAAAAATCTGTGTTTGTCCGTTTGTAGCCTTTGATACTTCCTTGTGATGGAGAGTCGGACCTCAAAACTTGCCTCTGATAATAGAAGGGTTTCGTACCTCGATATCTTCTCTTAAGCTTGCCACACACATGTCCTCGAGAACATGTCGTTAGTGAAAATTATTGTCCTTTAGCGTACCTGTAGGACTTAATGCTTTTCAGGGATGTGTAGGATTCATGAGATAAGCTTGAATATGTGTACTCATGGTCCTTGCACTCGTCTGTGTATTTTAAGAAATGAGCGTTCCTCATTGGTGCCTCGAGCAATTCTACCAACTCTGTGCTCTAGTTGCAGGTTTTACTGGTTTTACTGGCTGAAAATGTCATGAGTTAGCTGGTGGTTTGTCAGTTCTGCAATTTGGTGCGGCTTATCTTTTTTTCTATTTCACCTGTACCAGAACGTCGGCGTTCCGAACAATCTATCTCTCTCACAAGTGACGTCTTTGTGCGTTTTAGATTTTGCATATTTCAGCTTATGTTCAACATTGTCTCTTAAGAGACAACAATTAGAAACATCTCAGAGAAACCAAACTCTTCAGTAAAAAAATGAGACAATGCATGTCTTCTCTGTATCTCATTTTTTTGTCTAACAGAAAGCTATTGGATCTATGATATATGTGTGCATATGGCGGCGTTATTAATTTTAGAGCTATTTAGAAAAAGTCAGCTCCTCACCCTTAGTATGAAAGCTCCAATTCGTCTAGAACCTTTATTTATTCCAACACGTTTTACCGTTGGGTTTTAAATGCCTTACAACTACTGGTGTGGTGGGGGATGTGAGGAATGGGTGGTTTAAACTTCCTTTTCCAAGGGAAGTACTCCGTGGTCACGTGAAAAGCCCCACCCACCTGAGCCGAGGCTCGAACCCTTGTCCATTCGGCTGTGAGGCCATCAGGTTCACCACTTCACCATGGAGCCCACAATGTCATGAGTTAGTCATGAAAATGCCTGTTTGAATTTTCCCGATGCTCAGGGCTCGTGGTCAGCCAATAACGTTCCGTCACGGATTCTTGCATTTCTGTTATTTCTTGATTGATGTGCCGCTGCTGACGTCGATCAGACGTTCCGAGCCACGGAGACGGAGTCGGGCGTCCGAGACTTGGCTCCGAGAACTGTGCAGTGCTGTGCTGACCTCCTCCTGTTCCGGTCTGTTGTGGCACCGTCCTCCGTGCGTGCTGTCCCTGGCAATATTGCCTGCGCTTCTGCCCTCTTATATCTCCTTGCTATGATCTTTACTAACATACGAGATGTTTCGGTATATCATTCAATCACTATTCATTGTTGATACCTAAATTACTGGTCCTAACAGGTGTTCTCATTTTTAAAATAACTGACGCTTCCTTATTTGCATCTTTAGAGTTTAGGTATGTCGGAGGATTCGCAACACGTTCATGTTTCGACGACGTGAGAATGCTTTAATCCATGTGAAAGTGCCAATTTTAGTTTCGTTGAAGTTTTTCAGCAGAAAAAACTAGTTCATGCTGTGGAAAAGTGATTATCTTGGAGCAATGTAACTATTTTGCTGCTACCCAACACAGTTGTTGTTGTATACTTTACCCTCATGGATGCAAGAGAATATGTCAAGAACAAGAAATTGCGCGTGGTGGGCCCTCTTGTAGAGCTAACTTCCACCTCGCATCTATGGCGGTCCAACGGTTCATCAACTAGTAAAGCTCTCCCTGTGGGGTCCTCGCCGAGAAACTTCGGATCGAGTGCGGTTAGGTGCTCTGTAGTTGTTGGGCTGTAGCATGCAGTTTTTCTCTTGCTTTGACCTCTGCAATTCTTCTCCAGAACACAATGGCGCCGTCGTTACATACCCCGTGCAGAAGCAAGACCAGGCAGGGCAGTCAGACCTGGTCAGTAGAATATACCAGGGTCAAGACTGTCAGCCCAATGTATTTGTGTGCGGTAGCGCGCCGCAGTCCAGTCGCGTCTACGGCAGAACTTCTATTTGGAGCGTTACTTCATCCCAAAACCCCGACGAGGAACCGCACGGGTCTCATAGTCGAAAGGAGAAAAGAGTTGACTGTCTGGAGGACTTTGAAAATGAGGATGGACTCTCTTGCCTCATTGTGCCTACGTTTTCGATGCCGCAGCTGCTACACCAGCCCGAAACTATGGTCCCTCTGTGGGCATGGAATTCTGAATCTACTCATACCCCGAGATTGTCTGTGGGCTCACAGCAGTGGGAACACTCTACAAGGGGCAGGCCTCATAGCAGAGGAATAAGTAATTGTAGGTGTTGTAGGAAACAAATGTGCAAGTTCTGTCAAGAAACGTGCCTTAAAGTCCGTTCTAGTGAGTTGCTCCCGGGCAATACAGATGTCAGTGGTCCATCTTCTACTTCCACTGTGTCTATTCGGGTGTTGCCGTCCAGTTTTTCCAATAAATCGCTCTCAGGAAAGTCGTATAAAGTTCAAGAAACTTACTGTGCTTGTTTGTGTGCATCCAGTTTTGCAAAGAAATGGGCTGATGCATCCCGTGATCGCAAAGGCTCTCATTGTTTCCAAAATAAGAATAGACGGACTGGAGAGTTGCGCGAGTCCCTTGGAAACCCGGCCTCCGTGGAATCAAATTCCAGTTACGGGACGTGCTGTTGCCGAAGTAGCCGATCTCTTCAGCGTCCTTCAGATGCGTCATGTCGTAGTAGTGGCAGGTCGTGTTTTCGGAATGTTGAGAGCGGAGCTGCTACGTCATCTTCGTCTGACGTAAAAGCGCGCCCCGACGAAGACGTATTGCTGGGTTCTTTCATCGCTCCCATGATGCCTGCGTCCGTCATTTCACCCTACCACAGAAAGCTTCAGCCTGAAAATTTCAAGGCTCGTTTTTTACCCAGTGAGAGAACCGCTGTTGCGAAATTTTCATTTCAATTTTTCCTTCGACGTTTCTTTGCATGAAATCTATTGTTTCACAATTTCTAGTGACTTTACTAGTAAGGTAAAGGTTGTACGAGTCAGTGGCTCTGAGCCCATATAATGTTGGCATTGCGTCGAAAGTCAATTCCTTCGACCACAATATATTACGACCTGTATTAAATATTCAGTCTCACGAGCTTGTGTGTCAAATAATGAGCGCATAAGAAAAATGTGTGTATCCTGTCGACAAAAGTGATATACTGCGATTTGAATTTATTATGTTAGGTGTGAGCGCTTCTGCCTGCGGATCCAGGTGCTCTCAATTATCGGCTGAAAGCTTTAGTGGTGTCCGCCTGGCCGGCTAAAATGCTCATCTTGTGTTCGTACAAATCAGAGATAGTTCAACTCAATTTTTAAATATCACACTTTACTTTATAGTAAATTTAATAACGAGTCTATTGATTTTGACGATCGTTGATTTTGACGATTGTTGATTTGGACGATTGTTGATTTGGACGATTGTTGATTACGTAAGACGGTATATATATATATATATACATATACGCACACGTAATTTTGTTAACTATTTTATACAACCAATCAATTGATAAGAAATTACGTTAAGCATTTAATTAATATGTAAATGATCTTAAATTGATTGAACGTTGAACTATTTTGGTAAGCGTGTCGGAGAAGTCTCGGCCTACTGGTTTACAGGAACTATGTTTCTATTTATATCCTCGTCTCATACACGTCATGAATTCCATGAATTCGACGAGATTTTCAATACTCAATCGGCTGAGAGATATGAACACGGGTCATGATGCCCAATTCAGTTTTATACCTTTGATGAAAGAAGCGCTGTCTAAGTAATACAATTCACATGCGAATTTTAACAGATGTGATATTTAAATTTATTCGCTCGTATCGCTAAATGAATGAACACTTTTATACCAAAATCTGAATTAGATTAATCAAGAACTCTGTTAATACATCCTACACATCTGAGAACACTGGAATATAAATCGGTAAGTAAAATGTTTGACAGGATTGCTCAGCTGACGATGATCGATCGTTGGATGGAGTGCTGGCTCTGCTGCCCCACTGTTCCCATAGTGGATTTAGCGCGATGGATTAAATATGAACGGATGCAAATTTGCGTTTGTCCAACAATGTTATACGTGAATCGTGGGCACGAACTCCTATAGGAGTCCGTGCCCAATACAATGAGGGCTAAGCGTCATATTAGACATGTGCCCTACGAGTAATTCAAGAAAAGTGGGCCCGAAAGGCTACACGTCTCACTGGCATTGGGGTCGGGGAGAGAAAGAATCAATGCCTCAGACCCGTACACTCGTAGATCTCGCTCGAGCCCTCCGAGGTGAGCTACACGAGGGCTAAGCATATGACGCTCCTGTAACGAGTATCGTTACGGATTTGAGCGTCGTTAATGACTCCTAAATTCACAGTCAAACGTATTTTGCATTCAAATTAAAATATGATAAATAGAAGGTTAATCTAACTGGCTTTTTTAGGTAAGAACACCAAAGAAAACCTTAATTTATAAGAAATTAGACGTAAACTCTCTGGCGCGTAGAGCAGGCGTAGTAGCGTCGATCGAACGTAGTAGCTTCGAGGGTGGTACGTCGACACAAGATGATGTTTGGACGCGAAAGCGTCCTATCCTCGTCGTGGAATAAATATGCCTCTTCAGGTCGGAGATATTTTCCGATGATGTGTGCCACGTAAGGTTACGACCATTCCGTTTATGACGATTCTGCTTTTGACGATTGTATATGTTAATGATCTCTGATTTGGGCTGTAGGGGATTTTTAGCAATGTTCATTTTACTCAGCTGCCAAAATATTATAGGTAGGTTTCGCCCCTTGAGGCTGACTACCCTTCTGATTTGACTCTGTTTCCTAACCCTTTTTGTTATTATCCAACGTGTGCCTTATAGGATTTGCGGAAATAAGTAAGCCACCGTTGATCGAGAGTGATTAGGTACGAGAATTCTTTGTCAATTTTATTATTGCTCGCTCGTTTCTTTTGCAATTTTTTCCGGAAGAGATGTTCCAGATTAATTTTGAGTGAACCCACCCGCGAGCGTGTTCTGTACCGGCTCGTTCCTTTTTCTACATTGTTTTATACCTCATTGATGATACATTTGATCGTAACAGATACTGTAATGATGCATTTTGTACGGAACCACTTTTTATTGGCATTTCGGCTGTATTTTTCGTGGGAATGAAAATATTTATTAAATGCCGCGCCATATCACACCTACTAAGTGACTGTGTGTGCAGGCGGGCCCACGATCGTGACCACTATAGTGCCGCTGGGGCCACAGTCGACCCACATGATCTGTCCCCACTGCCACAGCGAGGTCGACACTGCCACCAAGACTTCCCCTTCTCGGATGGCCTGGATCGCCAGTCTCCTAATCTGCTGCCTTGGGTAAGTATTGTTTCAAGTCAGATCAAACTTCACTTTATTAGCGTGACTTCAGTGAACACCTTATGTGTTGTCAACGCCTCTGCCGCAATTCAGTTTCTCCAAGTACATATTTGTGTTTCAATAAAGACCACATTTTGCTCTTTCCTCACTGAAACTTGGTTACTATATGGAAAATAATTTTATGGAAATTGTTAATACCCCAAAATATGTTTGGGATTACCCTAACATGCCGTTTTCTGCTCATGCAAATGGTTGTCCATTTTCACTATCGAAATTTGAGGCATCTTCGAAGAGAGGTTGATCGAACGAGGTTATTACTTCCAGTACCAAGATAAAAGGCTCCACTGTGGTTATTTGATGAACAAACTTTTAACCTAGATTGATCAGTAAACGAATGAAGCTATGAAAATAAAGTCTTGCCTTTTGTTGCATGCAAGTTGATTTATAAAAAAAATACATGTCACTTTGCAGGAATTCTTTGGAGAGTAATGAAAAGTGGTGTTAAATGGTTGTTATATTATAAAATACAGTTTCACGAATGTTATTGATTACGTTAGATTTTTTATTTAACCAAACGTCCCTCTCAGGGGGCGTATGATAGGCCGTAGGCAAAAGGGTTAGGTTAGTTAGGTTTATCTATCTTATGCTATGGGGACATGGCTTGGTTACATCAGTTTTAGCTAGGCCTTCGGGACTTCTATCTATCGTGCCCACTTTGCCTCTTTCCATTTTCATGTTTTCTTTACTGATAGTTCTTCATTTTTTCTTTCTCTTCCTTCTTAACTTGCGATTTCTATGCGTAGGGGATCTTGCATAGGAACACACGTAATGCATAGATTCCCCATTTTCCTAAGACCATACTTAATGGTCCCTTCTCATACGATGCTAGGTAGTCTGAGTTACTAAAGCGCTGCTATCCTTACTACTACGACGACGACGACGACAAGGACTACTACTACCACTGCTTTACCCTAACGTCTTACCTTAGCTGTGAAGTTACTCAAAATCGCTATATTTTGTCCCGAAGTGCAAGCACTGAGCAACTGAAAAAAGTTCCGAAGAGGCTGAAGGTTAAATATCTTTGTCACGTTTCTTATTTTACTTCAGGCTGAAAGTTAAATACGTCAGCAACAGTTTTCGAAATGCTTTTAAGTGGCAGTAAATATGTGAAGGTAACATTATACACCGATAACAATGTATTCGTATGTGCATCGTGCACGCCATATGCTAGGCTTGCGTATTTTCACAATAGAGGATAATTTAGTGTGCTCGGGCTTTTGTTAGATATTGTGACAACGTAGTAGGGAGTATGAAAAATTGAATCTGTACAAAATGCATAAGCGAGAGAAGAAAGAGAGGTTCTTTTTCTGAGTGGGGGACTTATTTCCATATGTCATTAAAGGAAGTTGAACTTAATATTTGAAATTTTCATTCACATCTGATCGAAGCCCCGCCTTTGTGCTGGGCAACCCCAACCAAAAGTGGTGAAAACAAGTGTAAAATTGAATTACATTTTTTATTACGGCACAAATTCCTTTGAAAATTTGTGTGGGGAACGTAGATTGTATGAAAGTCAGTATACATGTTCGACTTAATATTTCCACGAAAGAAGTTCTTAATAGAACTTTGCTTTCGGGGTAGTAATAATTGTATGAGTGAAAAATTTATATTTCCAGTTTCCTTCAAAGTGTGAAAGAATAAGTGCTTGCGCTGACAGTAAACAACTGTTAACGTGACTGCGAGTCACGTGAATCCTAATTGAACATTGCATAAAGTCACTGCTAAATGCCGAGGAACTCTCCCTTCATGGAAATGAAAAAGGACAAATTTCTGCTCATAAACTGGATGAAAAATCTACACGTTTTATTGCAAGAGAACTGTCGAGGTCCTGAACAGATGTGAGAAATTACTTAATAAGGGACACTGATTTGTATGGCACCAAGAAACGTCTAGGCCGAACCACTTAAAGTTACGGATGGAACCAGACGTTGACTTTTTCGAGAAGCTTTTAAGGGACAGTCATGCTCGAGGGATTTGGAATAATTTCAGAATTACCCGTCACTCCAAGAAGAGTTTGTCAACTAATCCATGATTCACCAAATTTCATTCATCGAAACTTAAAAATGGCCCCCTGCTCTAACTGCTAAACGCAAGAATACGCGTGTAGATTGGGTAGAGGACAAAGTAACATGGGCAAAGAAGAAGTGGGAAAAAGTAGTATTTTCGTGTGAGAACAAGTTCAATTTTGATGGGCCCGACGGTTCCTAGTGTTATTTACATGATTCAAGATAGGAGGAGCAGCTGTTTTCAAAAAGACCATTTGCAGGAGGATCTGTTATGATTCGGGGAGCTTTTTCTGCGTCTAGAAAGGCTGACTTGGTAGTGATAAAAGGGAAACAAAACTCTGCTCGGTATATCAGTGTGTTGGGAGAAAGTTTTGTTCCATTTTTAAGTCATCAAGACAATAGTGATATTTTTCGAGAAAACAACGGAGCCATTCACCTCTATGGTCACGAAAGACTGGTTCAAAACAAGAAGCATTGAAGTTTTGGACTAGCCCGCTAAGTCTCAAGACTAAATGAAAAGTTTGTGGGGAATGTTGTCAAGAAAAGTGTTCAACCATGGGCGTCATTTTGAAGATAAAGAAACCTTAAACAGTATTGCATTAAACAGTATTGGAATGAAGTTACTAATGAAGCTCTTAGAAATCTTATTGGTTCAATGCAGAACAGGTGTGCTGAAGTATTGCAATTGAAAGGAAATGAATAAAAATACTTCAATTTGTACCATTTTGTTCTTAATTAAAAAATTTCGAAACTATTATAATTATCTCCATCCTGTAAAACGTAGTTTTCTTAAGAACTTTTTTCTTGAAAACACTAAAATTGGAGTGTGTGTACTGATTCTCATGCGATATACAGTTGCGGCCAAAACTAAGGGAGAGATTTACAAACCCCAATATCTCTTGAAATATTCATAGTACAAATATGTAATTTTTATATGTTATAGTCAATTCTCGACCGTATAACATTCTATATTTTCAAAGATTTTCAAAGGGTACAAAAAGTAGTAAGGAAATTAGTTCTATTACCAAATTTATGGCGGACAAAACTAAGGAACATTTCCAGAAAACTCTAGGAAAAAAAGCCTAAATTGGCTCAGTCAGCTACTTTTGTTAATGTCCTTATAAATAAAAAGTCTTTAGTAGTTGTTTGTAAATATTACATCATTCGTCGCCATGTTTGAACGTATAGGAGTAGATAAAATTCTTGGGGAAAATATTGTTGCATTGTAAAAAAAAAATTCAATGTTAGAGAGATTGCTCTAGAAGTTAAACGTTCAAAGAGTGTTGTTGGAAGAATTGTGTAACTGTACAATGATTAGGGCCTCATATCAACTGCATGTAAAACCACCAGACCCAGAAAAACGTCACCTAGAGAAGACAGAATAATCCAGTGTGCCACATTAAAGAATCGATTTAAGACTGCAGCTAGTATTTCAAGAAAAGCGATACTAACGACCTAAGAGTGTCTAGAAAAATAGGTTCTAGACGTTTGGAAGAAATAGGTCTCTTCGCACGAAGGCCATTGAAGAAACCTCTGATTAGTAGAATGGATAAAAAGACAAGGTTATGTTTCGGAAACAAGCATATCATCTGGTCCTTCAAAAATTGGTCAAAAGTTTTTTCAGTGACGAAAGTAAATTTAACCTGTTCGGTAATCACGGGAGAAATTATGTGAGGAGGCGTGAAGGGGAAAATTTAAATCTGAAGTGTACCAAGAAAACGGTCAAGTTCGATGGCGGAAGTGTAATGGTGTTTGGCATGTTCTCAAGCCAAAGTACAACTCCTCTCATACGCCTGTACGATTGTGTGAATGCTGCCGTTTACCAAAAAACTACAAAAGATTGTGTTGTGCCTGCTATTGAAAATCTAGGAATAAAAAGGGCTGTGTTTGTGTGAGCTAATGCACCTTACCACAATCTAAGAGTGTCATGAGTTTCATTGAACAGCAATATTTTGATGTAATGGATTAGCCAGCATTAAGTCCAGACTTTAACCTCATTGAGAACTTTTGGAAGACAATCGGAGTGAATGTAATGGCCAGAAATCCCACCAACACAGGTGACTTATGGGAGAAACTTCAAGAGGAACGGGCCAAAATAACGGTTGGACTGCCAAAGGCTCATTCAATCTTGTACTCGCAGATGTGCGCCTGTTGTGAAAAAATAAAGGTCTGTTCACTAAATATTAGTTATTTGGATCTTATTTTCCATTCTATCGCACTGTTAATGTGTCGTAAGGTCGACGTTTGTGTTCTGTCCCTTAGTTTTTCCGCTTTAAATTTTGTAATTAAATTCATTTTTTATAACTTTTTCTGTGCCCTTTTAAACTCTTTGAAAATTTAGAATGGTATGAAGTCGAGTAATGACTACAACATGTGAAAGTTGTATGTTTTTACTATGAATATTTAAGGAGATATTAGGATTTGCAAATCTGTCTCTTAGTTTTGGCCCTAACTGTACGTCCCACACATGAAATTTCAGAGAAATTTGTGCAGTATTAGGAAAATTCGTAGCAAATTGATGGGGTATTTTAAACTCATTTCTAACGTTTTGCCCTGCCACTACAACCGCCCGCTCTATCTTGCTGATGTTTTGGTCCTTCCGAAATTTCTTGTTACGCACATTTTCTCTGAAATAGTAATGGTTATTCAATTAGGTAACTTTTTAACATTTGCCAATGAGAATCTTTTTCCTAGGATTTAATTTTCCACTGATATGGTTTTCAAAAACCTGTTACATCGAACTGAAGTGGACGAGAATTTCTATATAATGCGTGACCGATTCCAAAGTATGTAATGGGCTTGAATGAGAAAGCTGAAGGATTTAACCCTATTAGGCCTTCAAAAGTATGCCAAAATCATTGTTAGTATTTTAAGTTTAGCATTTCGGAGATTTGTTAATAAGGGGTTTGTTGTAGTTTTGTAATGCTCTTCATTTCATCAATTTTACTGATCAATATCTCAAAACATTTTTTCAAAAATTGAGTTTATCAGACCTAACGAATGTTGGGATGGGATGTTAAATAACAAATATCTTCTTAGGCTAAGTAGAACGAAGCATTTTCAAATAATCGGAGCGAGTGTGAATGCAATTGAATTTGAACATTCATATTTGAATAACCTTTTCTATGTTGTTAGTTACGGACGCAGTCCATGTTTTTTTTGCGTTGTTCTCGTCTACCATTGTTTTGTTTGTTGTTACTGATTTCAAATATTACCATGTGTAGAATTTTTTTTTTTTAATTGGAATGTTTTCATCTCCTCGCATGAAAACG
Organism: Orchestia grillus; assembly: GCA_014899125.1. Classification (NCBI taxonomy): domain Eukaryota; kingdom Metazoa; phylum Arthropoda; class Malacostraca; order Amphipoda; family Talitridae; genus Orchestia; species Orchestia grillus. The sequence goes on from VOMN01009944.1 coordinate 40,062, forward strand.
GTTACGGTACTTGCGCTGTAATGAAATGACGATTTTTGGCTTCCTCTGCATGTTAAAGTTCTTTATGTATCTCTTATGATAAATACTGTTTTACAGAACTCCCGTTTCACCTGCATTGGAACTTGTCCATTCTAACATTTATGGTTAATTTTCTTTATTACAGTATAACTGTGTTGTGTAATTTTCGGATTGGGTGAACGGGCTCGCAAAGAATGACACTTATTCCCTACAAACTGCTTGTCATCCAAAGCTACGTTTTTGCGAGTAGTGGGTAATTTTTTCACTACCTGTCGATGACAGGTAGTGTTAAATGGGGGTGCCTCTCTGAAAAATGGCTAGATGAGTGTGCGCGTGAAGCATCGTGAACAGCGAAGAATAGGACTGAGTGGTTCTGGTTGGTGACTGCAGGTGCCCCCTCGGCTGCTGCCTCATCCCCTGCTGCATCCCCTCCTGCATGGACGTGAAGCACACGTGCCCCAAGTGTGGCACGCGGCTCGGCAAATACGTTCAATAGTGACCCACCCCTCGTGTACACATGCAGCAGTGTGTGCTAGGGAACCGTCGTCCTTGTCTTGTTCTGCGTATGATAATTGTATATAAAGTATCCCCTCAGCATTCAATATTCTGTAAACTCGTGCTTTGCAAGCCGCAGCGATCAGTTTTCAACTATCGTTCATTCTAGACTGGGATCACCTGCTGCTCTAAAATTTCGGGAATATCATGACTTCCTATTCCAGTGTCTTTTCAAAGTGCAAAAACCTCCTAATCTCCATATAGTTGTTCACACTCCCTGAATTTCCAAGTTGTAGGTGACTTGGATTGTACAAATATATAACTCATCGAAGTCCTTGTAGCATAAGTCTTGCTAACCCATTTGTTCGCTTGAAAATTATTGACTGCTCTGAGTATTTTAATTTTTGCGATCAAATTGTCCTTTCATGACAGCCAATTTCGCTGTTAGAGGTTACAGGTGTGCGTAGTAGGGCTAGTACGAAAACGTGCTCTCAGCCCTTCAATGCCTCGCCGAACTTGAAACTAACATTAGTTTAGCATAATTTAGTTTCGCTGCCGATGGCTTGGCAGCTCGATTTGTAACACCTCCTCCGAATGCATGTCGCGTTAACGTTAGAAAGCGAGTACATTCAGGTTGAGTTGCTTCGCGGCGTAGCTTCTGCCTTTCATGTGATCTTAACTCATCAATTATTTTTGGATAAAGAATCTCAATTTCATTGTTTTCTCGAAGTATCCCTAGACGTTTAAAAAGCAGTACAAAATGCCATTTTACTATAAAAAATGAACTAAGAGAAAAACTTGCATTTCTTCTTGATGCTTGAATCTTGGTGGTTTTGAAGGTTACCCATTTTCTGATATTCAGTAAACTTAATGTTGCTCAAGGGGCATTCTACTTGTGTTCACACTTTTAGGGGAAATTTTGACACTAGGTCGTCATGAATTTTGCTGGATCTTTGCGTGTAGTTGGGTCTGGTGAGATGCATCAAATTTTCCCATATTTATTACTCTAAGTCACCTATGACTTTTTTAAGGCGATGTCAATATTGGGTCAAACTGGTTTACCATTACCCTTTGAGAGGTCAGAACTTCGGGCAGAATTGACCAATCTGAACAATTTTGGTACCAAAATACTCATGAGAAAGATATATTTTAAACAAGTGGTAAAATTTTTGGCATGATGCCCCATTTTTTTAACTCTTTGATTTTTGACTGTGACCGAAGTGCAACTTCGATCTCCCCACAAAAATTTTAAAGTAAATTTTGTTTGTCTTTCAAAACTCTAAAAAAAAAACTCCATTGGTTTTGAATTCATGGGCATTTCGGTACCACCAGGTAAGTGGTATGTTCAGTCATGTCACTCTACTGAGCTCGTCTATGACATAAGGCATTGTCTGTAAATAGCGATTTTAAGGTTGTTTGATTCATCTTGACATAGTCATGTTTCAGTATTTCTAAACATGACCTCTCCCTCTTCCTAGGCTGCCATGCATTTTTCAGTCTTGCATTCTAAAGATTTTATTTAATACAAAATTTTAAATCAAAAGATGACTTATGACAAAATTAAAAAGTTGTTAGATCAAACATTCAACATTTAATTTCAAGACATAAATTAAAAAACAATTTATTAAACAAACCATTGAACATTTAATGCATGTATAGGTACTCATTTGAGCAGAACCATTACTTTGTTGCATCAGACTTCTGGCTAATCGTGCAGGTTCTTCTTGTCGCAGTTTTTGATTCTGACACCAAAATACCAAAATGTCCATAAAACAAGAATCTTCCATATCAGAAACTTGGAGTGGGTCCATATGGGTGGAGAAATTTCACATTCACTTCTTGTGACTCTTGAAAAGTTTCAGAAATGCAAGAAAGCCACCAATGTCAATCGTTAATCTCAGTGACATAGTCTCTAAGTTTACCATTGAACACTGCGCATGACATATTTTCTGTGACGGATTCTAATCTAAAAGTGTCACAGACACCAAATAGAACTTGGAGAGTCTCGTTTGATATTGAAATGAATGAATTTTTGTGTGCCTGGAATAGTTTTAGTCCGAGGTCTGTTTTGAAAAGTTCTTTCTCCTGTTCATATTCTTATTGAGTTCCATATCCAAACTTAATATTCCCATGAGTTTCAGTGAATACAAGTAAATCTTTTGGTGATTCAGTTTGCATGTCATAGGGTCTTCTCAAGCTATCGTTACTTGCCTCCCTCATGATGGTGCCACCTACGCCGTCTGATGGGACTTTCTCATGGCTAGTTGCAAAAAAGGCCACTTGGCTTCTATGCCACAGTCCTCTTTATGCCAGCAAAGATGTCCAAAGATTTCGGTTCAAATGGCTGTGTTGTTCATAGGTTGGTACAATGGTTTATAACTGACAAAAAATATTACGTACCTGTAAATTTTTTTAAGATCTGCACTTAATCTCACGATTAATTTTTAGTAGATTGCGTTTGGAAGATATATTCAAATTATTTTCCTACACATATCAATTGGACGTAAATGTTAAGGACTGGTATCTGAAAAACATACGTTTATTAATAAAGGATTAATGAAAGGCAACTAAAGTCTGTTTTTAATGAAAATTTCTTTGATTTGTCAAGATGATCTATAATGTAGCTAAGTCTAAAAGGTGTTTACAGACAGCCCTTGTGATGTATGCCTGCAGCGATGAAAATGGCGCTGAATGCACAAGTGAGCCGCAGTTCCGCCTCCCATAATATTTATGGTGTCACCAAGATGGTCATGGATTCAAAACCCATTGAGATCGCATTTTATTTTTTCCGGAGTTTAACGAGATAAGTGAAATTACTTAAGAATTTTTTTGGGCGGATTGAAGTTACGCTTCTGCCAGGGTCGAAAATCAAAAAGTTCATGAAAGGGTCATCATGGCAAAAATTGTCCCAGTAATGTCATTTTACCACTTATTTGGAAAGTCTGGCTCTCGAGCATTTTGGTACCAAGAACGTTTAGATAGGTCAATTTTGCCTTAAGTTATGACCTCTCAAAGTTAAGGGTCCGACAGTTTGATCCAAAATTGACCTGCCTATAATGTATAAATGACCTCAATAACCTGATAGGTCTCATACTTGGTATGTGAGCTTTATTCATCGTAAGAAAAAAATGTCAATTTGATTCGATTCTTTGACGAAGGTGTGAGGAGGGTGTGTACACTTCACGTAGAATGCCCCTTAACGTAAACTTTCTAACCTGAAACAAACTCTGACGAACTCTTCTTGAGACCTGTTTGTATTGATTTCTCGAGAATTCCTGGTTGTACATTTAACTTTCGATTTTAGTTGCTATCGCGCGTATTATTTACTTACTTCAACTCGCGAGTGTGAGTCTACACGTATTCAAAGCAGAAGGTCTTGCACTTTCTGAAATGTCTAGAAAACATCTTGAGCGAGAAAGAGAATTGGAAAAATCTTTCTTGTACGCTTTCACCCTACGGCTACACCATTGGTCTAAGAGAAATTGCTTGGGTATGCCATCATTAACATTAATTTGAAATATGAACTTTCGTTTTCGCTAATGCGCTACTAGAAGATGCCAAATATTCTTATGCCGAAGATGCTATTTTAACAAACAAAAATGTATTTAGCTTGGTTTGAGATAGTTCATTATTGACGGCTTTGCTCTTATTAGAATACTCAACTATCTTCGTATTTCAATTTAGTTTTGTTATTGCAGTCTCCAATAAGTTTTCTCCTTTTCGTGCCCCTTTTGATCAGTTTCAAATTTTTCGAATTCCTTTGTGATTTTGTAAGCTTTGGAAATTTTTTCGTGTTGTTTATCTTTACCTCGTACTCATTGAAACCTGCTGCTCTCACTTGCTTTTGTCCAAGAAGATATTTTGAATAACAAATATTTTAAGTAGCTAATTCCCTGATGCTCTTAGGCTGCTAGCAATTTCGCTAGTTGATTTTACGCAGTTAATTCAGGGATTTTGTAATTCCCTTCAGATGAAACATCAACAAATCGCTATCCGTTTTGGCTGCTATGTTCGTTGTTTAGGTTTGGACAATGTTTCGTTTTTGAATTTTCACTGGAGCGCCAACCTACTCGTCGCACCTTTGGAGCGTGACATCGTACCTGCCTCTGCTGTCAGCGTCTAGCATGTCACCTAAGGTCTTCAGTAAGAATCAATACGAGTTTCTTGCGTGCCTCATACTGGTTTGGAAATGCTCTAAGTTTGCAGCTTCCTGTCCTTTCCGATGTTACCGTTCCCTTCATCCTTTGAACTTATAAAATCCTTGAATTACTTTCACAAGTTACTGGTTTTAATTTTTTCTTTGCGAGTTGAAGATTTATTCTATGAAAACGTGGCCACAGTGTTTCATGTTTCAGCTTTGTGTTCCTTAGAAGTTGCAGTTCTCGTGATTTTAAAAAAATTGTTCTCAGATTAACTTATGTTCTTTGTGCTTCAAAGGTTTTCGAACTCTGCCTCTGTGATGGGCAATACACGAGTTTTTTCCGAATGGTTTCTGAGGTAATGGTTTTTCCGTATGGTTTCTGAGGTAATGGTTTTTCCGTATGGTTTTCACCCCTTATTGCTCTTTCACAGATGCTTCACCTGGGAGGCCTAGTTGCATGCAAGGTTTATATGACACGAATGTACAGAACCCGCGTACGTTTTTTGTAGTTTTCTCTCCTTAATGTGCCAAAGGATTCCCGGCCAAGTGCTAACATCGCCAATACTTTGGAAATTGCGCATGAGCTGAGAAGAGACAAATCGTGTGCAGAGCTGCCCTACGGCAATTAAATCTGGATCTTGAATGTCTGATCATTTTGGCATCATGCTCTAAAGCAATCTAATTAGACTATTGACTTTCTTCTTGTTCTGGAAGTTACGGAATTTTTTTTGGCTTGATATTAGTCTATTTTTTCAGTTATCAAATACATTATAGACCATTCTATCTTATTTTTCTCGCTACACTAACTTTATGGTTTATTATCAAATTTAATATCAGTATTGTGTTCATTTGTTGCAGCAGCTAGTTGATGCTCGAAAAAGTGTTGCTATGTGATTGTTCTAGGGTTCGATAAGTTATTCTTCTTCATGAATGCATTACGTTGCGAAAAAGTAAAAATGTCTCGCCTTCGTACAAAGAAGGTACTTATTATGACTTCGTCTATTTGGCTGACTGGAACGTTACCATTACGGTTCCTCATGGATGCCTATATCTAACAAACCTTTACTCGGGGGGAAATTATTTAATACGATAATAGAGTACCACTGAAATTCTTTTTCGTTGCTATTTTTATAACTTAATGTTTCTTGGCGTTTGAACTTGTTTATATTTATTGGTTCGTGTCGAATGTGTCCATATTAATATTAATAGTGCCTCCTATTATTTGTAAATTGACTGTTTTCCTCATTTAGTCTATACATTAAACTTGCTTGTTCGTTCAGTTTGACTTCATTTAGCTATATTAATAGGCATTTTACTTGGAATGCAGATTTAGAAGGTGCTACTTATAATAAAATATCCGTTCTCTCATGGGTGTGTGTACTCGTATATCTGACTTTTTTCTCAGTTTTTTTGTGAACAAATGGGTTGGTTGTTGTTAACGTTACATGTTCATTGTTGAGTCGCTTGGCATTGGTCTTACACAATTTTACCTTGTTAAAGTTTGTGGCATTGTTTCCTAGACCTGTTGCCTTTGGGAGGAATTACTTGATCTTCGAGGCCAGAGTGTGGAATCGCAAGGCTAAGTTCTAACTTCGACTACTAGTTTCTCTAGGATTCCGATTCCAACTCCTAACGTTTCTTGGAACCGATTCAAACTCCTAACGTTTCTTGGAACCGATTCAAACTCCTAACGTTTCTTGGAACCGATTCAAACTCCTAACGTTTCTTGGAACCGATTCAAACTCCTAACATTTCTTGGAACCGATTCCAACTCCTAACGTTTCTTGGAATCGATTCCAACTGCTAACATTTCTTGGAACCTACTCCGACACCTCAACATGAAAATGCTGCGCTGTTATTAAACTCAACGCTGCTGGCTAAAAATTTTTAAAACATAGGTAAATTCATTGTCACTTGATACAAGAGTTAAGTCTTCGAATTAATAAATTAATTTAAGGAGATGTTTTACTTGATGAAATTACATTTCATTAACAATGATTACTCCTTATAGTATAGAACAACTGAAACGACATGAAGTAACAATATGCCCTAAATTAAAGAAAACTCTATATATGGTGTACAGCAAATGGCTAGCTACCTAACAATTTAATATCTGATAAGTTTTTCCTTTTTTGAACTCTTAACAATTAGTAAATTTGACACGACATTAATTTCTTACTACAGAGTACTAGACAGTATATTCCAGATATTAATTGGTTTTGTGGTCACTGCTAAAATTACATTCGAAAGTTTCACGAATGTACTAAAAAATCATATGCATTATATCGATTTGAATATAATACTAACTAAACTTGGTAATAGACCCTTGGTAATACATCCGTTTTGAGTAACGAAAGTAGTATAATTTCTTATAGTAAAACATCGTTCACTGATATAGTGATCAACCCTTTGCTGTCTGTGAATGACCAGTCTTCTTTCTCTTTCCAACTGTCATAATTTGTAAGTAGTCGCCACTTTCATTTTCTTTAATTTTGCTCTCCTCACATCGTCTTGGTTTTTGACAATTTCAAGATAGATATTTCATTCCTTCTTATTCATGCAAGCGCTTTTTTCGTTGTCTCGATTTCTACCATTTGCAACATATATGTTTCTTTCGTCTTCAGTCAAGTTTCTTCTTTTTTACCTTCGGCTATATCTTCCATAAGCATATTCTCTCTATAATCCTGTTATGTTTCTTCTTCTGAACATTCATTCTCAGTTTCAGTTTAGAATGTTTTTTTCAGCTCTCAAACGCTCTTGTCTACGTTTTATTGGTTTATTATTCTTTTTGCGTTTCTTCAGTCCTTTTCACACGAGTTCAGCCGATTCTATTATAATTAATTAGACTTCAATTGTTAGGAAAGTTTTCATTTTACTAAGGAAAGTGTTGCTGACGTAGTATACAGCCGGATCCTAGATACGGATGTGAACTCGAATTTATTTTTGATAATTTGTGCTGCGAATTTTTTCCTGTTTAATTATTGAAAAGTGGGACACACAGAGGAGAGAAAAAGCGAAAGTACTAACGTTTAGATTACTAACTAAGTTATAATACGGGTTAAGTGTTGGAAAATATAGTTTCATTGAGTTACTCTTTCCCTGCTGCACTTTGGTCTGTCCTGATAAGCCTAAGTGCTGAAAACAGACATCCAACTCCTACTTGTTGGTAGAAGTGCTGCTACCTACAGAGCAGATTCTTCGATATTCAGGATATTGCGTATGGTTACATGAACATCCAACCTTGATTTTCTGTCTTCTATTTGCTATGTTGAGTCATGGAAGTTACACTTGGGACGTAGTAAACTTTCTATCGATTAATTATCGTTAGGATCGAATTAGTTCCGGAGTCAGACTGAAAGTTCCGAGTCCGACTACTAACGTTCTTAGGCAACCGACTCCTACGACTCGACACTAAGAATAACCAACTCGTACGACTCGATACTAAGAATAACCAACTCCTACGACTCGACACCAAGAACAACCAACTCCTACGACTCGACACCAAGAACAACCGACTCCTACGACTCGACACCAAGAACAACCGACTCCTACGACTCGACACCAAGAACAACTGACGACTATGACTCTGTCACCCAGAGAAAATGATTGTTTGGCTGTATGACTGAATTGAGTATCTTAAATGTGCCTTACTGTACGGGAAAATGGGCTTACTCGAATGCAGTCGTTATTGAATGTAGTTCATTATCTATGGTTATCCATTGCTTTACTTATATCAAAAGTATATTGGCTGCCAGCGGTTCCCAGGTAGACATAGAATTTTATTATTTTTTCAAATGAGGTAAACATCGCGCACTAATGAAATGTACTATTTTGCAGATGTCCATTGGGATGCTGCCTCATTCCCTTCTGCATGGATGATTGCATGAACACCGACCACACCTGCCCCAGCTGCAAGACTTACCTGGGACAACACTCTCGAAACTGATTTGTTGAGGGATAACTTGATCGCGAAGTACGGCTTCTTGAAGTGAATTAATGATTTTTATGTACTACAACTCCTACTGGAACTTTCTTTACTGAAGTCCTATCAGACAATTTTCATTTACTGTAGCCAAAATTAGCCATTTTTATTTACCGTTTGCTCAGGTGATGATCTTCATTTGCTTGAGTCTACGATGGGCTTTTCCTGGTATTACCTCTTAAGGACAAATTTTCTAGCTGCGGCTGTTGAAGAGCGATTTAAAGGGACTCCTGTTGCGTGAGATTCCTTCAGTTTTATCGGAACTCTGGCGGATGGTTATTGTATTGTCTCAATGAAATGTTAACCTGAACAACGTGTGCAACGCGCGTCCATCTTTCTGTTACGCCAACATGGAGGGAATGTCTTGACCAATGTATGACTGCAGATTACTAATCTTGATTGTGAACTTTTCCGAACACTGAAAGTGAACTTTTTAAATTTCTCTATGTTCAAGGAATTATTTCAAGTTATCATATGGGATCTTGTAATCTATAAAAAGATTACTAGGCTTAAAATCTCGACCATGTGTTGATTTACTGTGTCAAATTTCTGAAACTGAAACCTTGTATCAAAGGGATTAAGTGCGCTGCGTTTCAATTTTAGTCCAGCGGGACTATTTTTCTTGTTTTATTCACTTTCTCTGGGCTTCAAATTTAAAGGTAAAGATCACTTGATTCATGTTTTTTCTGCAAGATGTACCAGTTACGTTCTCCTATGTACTTATATTGCATTTAATGAACTATGGAGAGCATCAACGGGAGAAATAAATATGCAGATCGCTTAAGTTTCTTTTTGGAAGCTATAAAACCTAGACCATTAGTATTTTCAAGCTCTAGAAAAGAAATAAATTGAATGTGCTCGGGTTGGAATGGTGTTTTGTCATTTGGTCGCTCAGTGTAGATGTGCGACTATTGCTGTATTACGATACGCATTTCTGAGCAAATTAAATAAAGTATTATTCAACGAATCGAGAAGTTTTAGAAGAAGAAATGCTTATGGTAGAAGTGTCATTCGAATCATTAAAGTTCTAGTTTAATAAACTTGTCCTAAAATTAATGAGAAAAACAGCGAATCTCTTTTAAAATCTGTTGTTAAGTTGAGTGAATTCTGCATGTAACCTTTACGTTGTTTCAGCTACTCACATTTCAAAGCTTATTTGTGCCTTTTGCGGTTGCTATGTTGCTTTGACTCTGTTTGCGGCCTTCGCTGTGCTTCACTTTAAGTTAAGAACCAGCTGTGCGCTACTCAACAGACGTTTCCTTTGTCTTTCTTGTAAGCATTATCTACTGTTAAAACTCAACTTTGCTGTTTGCTGCTTTCAGAAAGCGCCCGTGAATTGATCATCTAGCTACCATCTTGACTTCTATCATTCTGAATCTCATATAAAGCTACTAGCACTTTCATTATTTCTAGACTTGAATCGCTGCTCTTGATTAAAATACTATAATGAATCTCGCTTTTTTGAGTTTTAAAGCTTGGTGTACTCTATTAAACGATTACGTTAATTTCGTTTAAGCTCGTCGTGCAGTAAGGAACAACACAGTCGAAAGGCTGGGCTCATTCCATGCACGTTTGCTACAAGTTATACTGCATCAAAGATCTCAAACCAGCTTTGATTATTGAAGAAAAATAGTGTCTTTTCTTCTATTTTGTAGCCATCTTTACTACCAAATTGTGAATGACTAACTTTCAACGACGATCATTTCTACTTAAATGATGAAACGTTTTTGTATAAGCTTAGTATTTTAAATGTAGTCACTAATAATCACGCATGTCCTTGTCGCTGCCGTTATTCGGATTCATCTTGGAAAATATACGCAAAAATTGTATAGAAGTAGTTGCGTATGTCTTATGAAGATCTATATTTTCCTACGAACACTGTTCAGTCGTGCACCAAATTTTATTCGATTGGAACATTGCATTCATGATTGCTATTCACACTACATGTATGATCATGCAGATCCTCACTTTAGGCTTTCCAAGATTCATGCCGGAGATGACATTGCATGATCAGCATCTCTCTCTCTCATTGCGATGTTGCAGAAGTTTTCATCATCTGTAAAGCTGCTGTTCAACCTTGCCTTATCGAGTCCTTTTAAATAGATTTCCTTAAAATTTGCATCATGGCTTTGTCTGAATTAACTTTAACAAAGGCAAAAAGAATGTCGTAGTGAGATTTTCAAAGAGTGTTGCAAGTTCTAAAAATCAACAGGTCAAATGATAAACGATATCAAATTAACGATGCTGAGTTTTGCAGCCAACATGGCTGTGTTTGGTGTCGTTAATTAAGCTAGAAAGTTTCGAGTGACTGCTCCAAACTTTGTATTGAAGAAAGCGATATTTGTTTATACTAAGCAGTGCTAAATCGTAGACTTTATAGAACGTTAAATCTTGAACTTGTTTCACATGAGCGAAGTCTTTGAAAAATTTAGTCGCTCATGTTGTCAGCCGTGCCTTCTTTAATCCGTCTTATGAACGTTGACGTGATTAGTAGTTGTCATGGCCTCGTAGTTCTCGTGTCTCGAAAAATAGAGCAACCAGTTATATATCAGACCACTGGGAAGATTATGTTAGTGTTGTCTGTATCCTAGAAATTATAACAGTTCATTAACCCAATACTTTTTTTATTAAGGGTTAACTTGGATTCGTTTTGCTGTCTCTTTTCGAAGATTGACGTTTTAACCCTTAGGCGAATGAGGGTTTTCACATTTTACTGCATGCTACGAGTATTTATGTGTCTGCACCCGTACGTACTTCAAATTCATTGTGGGCAAGGTATGCAGTACATTTGATCGCTATAAAGAGGTTTATTTTAGTTGCATTCACTATCACTTATTTCTTAATCTTGCTTCATAGTGAAACACTTAAGGGCAGCTGTACGTCCAATGGCAGCGTCTGATGCGAGAGGAAATACTATCCTCGACTTGTCTTTTCTAAATCCATTTTAATCTCTGCTTCAAATAAACATTACAAATGTAAAAAGGGTGCGCGTGTGTCCCCTCATTAATCTACTGACCAAATATTAGAATCTTTTAAATTACGCTAATTAGAACATGCTTCTTGCGATTAAACATTTTAGGTGTTCGTCTCAAAATTACTGCTATAATAAATCTTATCACTTTATTTTGTTGTTCTTAAAGTCATTTTTCTTCACTTCAGAATTATTCGCGTATCTCTCAAGTACGGTATGTTCAATTGTAACACTCAGGATTTTCTGGTAGACACGTGATACATTTTTAGACTTTTTCATTCAATGATACCCAATTCAACAAAACTCGAACGTACACTGGTATGAATACATCGTTAAAAAAATCAGGAATTTGTTGTATGAATTATGGAAGAAAGTAGAACTATACATTTCGTGTTTTCAAAAGTTTACTAATAACAGAATCGTTTAAGCAGAAAATTCACGTGTAAAATATTTCACAATTCACTTTTGATTACTTTAATGTGCAAGAGAATTGAAACTATGTAAAATCTTTCGTGATTTACCGGTAGAGAAAACGTAACCATGTGGCCTTACGGTAACTCGACATTTTTAGATTCAAGATTTGACAAAATCGAAGAATACGCGAATATTAGTCAGCAAATTGAGCAAAACGTGAGTTTTTCCTTACCTTTTGTCAATTATGGACAGTAGTAATAAGTCAACACTTTAAATGTATTTTCTATAGTCTGAATGACAAAATCGTTTATACAAAAATTTCATGTGCATCATGGTAACCAATTCGATATTAGGTACCCAATGTGGAGCAAGTGTGAAGACACTCATTGAATATGACTGAACATTTAGCCTGCGATTCTTTACTCAGGAAAAATTTCATGTCGAAAAATACTTCTGTTGTGAATTCATAAATGAAAGATTGTCACTATAGTCCTCCAGACTTCCACTGTGGTCCTTATCTTTCCTCAGCACATCTCTAGAAATCGTAGAGTCAAGTTGTCGATGTTCTAGGTGGGGATTTCGTGTTTCAATGTTTAAATTGTGTAAACCCGTAAAAAAATTACTCCGGGTTTTTTCAAGTGAATTACAGAATGTGTGACTTGTGAGTAATATTGAGCATTGATTCACTGTTTTACTATGCAGCGCGATTGTAAAAATCATCTCGATATCTTCTACTATGTTCGCGTTGAATGGACTTGAAATACGTAATGAAAAGCCCGTCCTCAGTGGCTAAGTAGTAGTAGCAGCTGTAAGGATAGCAGCGCTTCAGTAACTCCGACTATCTCGCATCGAAAGAGAAGGGACCATTTAGTACGGATTTTAGAAAACGGGGAATCAATGCACAAGGTGTGTTCCCACACAAGATCCCCTGTCCTTAGAAACAATAAATTGAGAAGAAAGAGGAACAAAAAATAAAGAATCATCAGCGAAGAAGGCATGAGAATGGAAAAAAGCAAAGTAAGCACAAAAGATAAAGTCCCGAAGCCCTAACTGGAACTGAGGTAGCCCAACAGTGTCCCCATGGCATTAGGTAGACAAACCTAACTAAAATAACTCAATTGCCATGCCTATTCCCCCTGAGCAGCATAGCATCTCAAAACTGCTTATAAGTTTTACATCGTCAAGTCTGCGATCAGAAGCAGGATTGACTTCAACAGTTTGATGCTCTACTTGTTACAGTAGCTTGACCAAATGGCTCAAAAGTACTCTTGCATCAATGCCATTTGCAGTGCCTGTGACCTGGCACGAACCTCTCTGTCAACCCACATTATGTTACTTAAACCTAGAGTCAGAAACGGATTTGAAAGACTTTGAACCATAGCCTGGATCATCAAATGATACGTCCACCGATAATGAGTGTTCAGCTGATTCAGCTCATAGACAACCTCACATCGTCACTCAGTCGGAATTGAATGATCTCGTCAGGTATTTGAAGAAAACCTGAAAGTCAATCTCAACTTCTCGGATCTCAGCTTCAGGAGAGAGAAGGGCGAAATTTTTTACTCTTGGAAAAGGGCGTACAAATTTATTCTTACAGGACCAGGCAGTCAACCCTAAAATTACTTTTTCTGGAAGAAGAAATTTCAGAGTTGTGGCAATAATTCAAATGGAGTGAGGATAGAACCAAAGACGCCCCGTGACCCAGACAAATGGAGACTAAATAAACTCGTCAATTACAAGCTTGAAAGTTGCTTTTTTTCCTACCTATAGGAACGAGTTGCCGTCGGTCACTGGTAGCATACCTATGGACATGAAGGAGCCGTACGAAAACATCCGGCGAATCCTTAATAAAATTAATCATCATGATTACAATTAGAAACTTGGTGCCGACTTAAAAGTTTTTCAACTACCCCTGCGATCAGGCTTCACAAAATCCTACTGCTTCCTACGTGTATGGGAACGATCGTTCGGAACTGAACTTTGCGAGAAAGCTTTACCCTCGGGCGGATAAAATGTCGCTCTCAATTCTTTGGTCCCGATAGAAAATATTTACTTGTCGCCTTTGCACAACAAACTCGGATTGATGAAACAGTTTGTGAGAGTAATGGATAAGACAGGTGATGCATTTTAATTTTTGTAACTAAGTTTCCTCGTAGTAGTGAGACTAAAATCAAGAAGTTTCCGTCGACCTCAGATTAGACAAGTTTTCCAAAACTCGAGTTTATTGAACACCTCAATTGAAAAAAATGAGCTTGGCTTGCATTCCAAAACGTGTGCGAGAACTTTCTGGGCAACAACAAAAGTGATGATTACGTAGCTCACGTTGAAGATTTGCTGTAGGCGCACTAGGCCGTGAAGTGGAAACTATCTCTTAAAATGCATTTCCTTCACTCACACCTGGACTTCTTTCCTAAAAATTCAGGATCAGTTTCGGGTGAACATGGGGAGTGGTTCCATCGAGGCATCACGAAGTTCCAGAGGAGATTTTGAGTGATGTGGCGTGCGAGCTTGTTGGCCGAGTACTGCTGGTTTTTGTTACGAGAAGTTTCTACCTCAGGGCACAACAGAAAGCAAGCACCAAATGAAGGTACTCGTCTTATTTATTCATTATTCCTTACATTTTACTTCTATTTTGTATTCTTTACAGCTAGAATAATCCTTTTTATCCCTCAAAATCAAATTCATGACCATATAATCATCATCGAGAAGTAATAACATAGGTGAGACCCCCGAAGTTTGCAGGTGATGGGAAAAATGAGGGTTATATTCGGATTCAAGAAGTCATTTTACATGAGAATCCGCAGCAGGAATAGTGTCAGAGCTCGAAAAATATTTTTTTGGCAGACTGGTGTAATTAATCCGCTCATACTGATACGATGCTAACACCTTTAATAAAAAAACATAAATTCCACTGATTAGACGACCTAATGATCAATAAAATAACATTCGATCAGCGTGAGAGTTACTGACGTTCTATATCATGCAGAAATGATGCAAATCTAACATCTTTGGCAACATGAAAAAACCGCTCTTCCACATTTTCAAAGACTAGTAATTGTGATCAGAATAATTATAATTTAACATGAGCTGATTTAAAGGAACAGTCTTTTCTGTTAATTTCAAAATGACCGTCCTCTGAAATACCTCCGCAGCATGACAAGAATTTAATGTACTTCAACTCCAAAGCAGCATACTAGTTGAACACGGAGACCCACAAGAGAACAAAATATCAGAATAAAAGAACAAAATTTGTACTTCAATAATAGACGAAATTGCTGAAGTTAATTTTAGGCTCAGTTACGTTCAATAAGAAATAAATTTCTGCCCAACTGGAAGTGGATGGATAGCATGAGCTTAACCCTGGAATGGTGCTTTCGGGTACCGCACACTCGGTAATTTACTTTGCCATTTTTTTTCTATGGACTTGGACCAAGAGACTTGGACTTTCACGCAACCTTAAGTTTAGGGTTAACATTCCAAATTTGAAATACTCAATATATCAGACTCAAAAATTTACAAGAACGCGAGAGATAAGGATATTGGCAAAAATATCCCATATTTTTCTGTCACAAACAATTTTAAAAACATAAAGAAGAAATTTTCGAGTATTTTCACTTCCAAATTATTTTCGTCATTATGGTACAAGCTAAAATTTATACACTGGTTCCCCCGAATGGTGGCAAGATAGTGCGAAGTCAACCCACGCGCAGATCTGTAACCAAAGCCTCACAAAGACGCTTTCACTCTTTCTGTTACCAGGATGACCAGAATATTTATTTACATCATATACAGGGGTTGGACAAAATAATGGAAACGCCTAACATTTTGCAATCATAATCTTTGAACTTCTAAACAATAAAAACTTGACATATTGTAATGTTTTATTGTTTATTATTAACGCTAGTTGACATGTTATTTAAATTAACTGTTTTTTTAGCCGATATTTAAGAAAATGGTTATAACCTTATATCCATTTATGATGGCGTTTATAATGGCAATCCTCTTTGACTTTCTAAGAGGCGAAATTATTGGTGCCTCGTATGGCAAGTGCTAGTGTAACAGAAACTGCCCGAATGCTTGACGTTTCAA